>CM052798.1:4854890-4967571 GCA_028533885.1 Nasua narica
CCATCTGGTCCAGTGTGTCATTTAGAACTTTTATTTCCTTGTTGATCTTTTGCTTAGATGATCTGTCCATTTCAGTGAGGGGGGTATTAAAGTCCCCTACTATTATTGTATCATCGTTGATGTGTTTCTTTGACTTTGTTATTAATTGGTTAATATAATTGGCTACTCCCACGTTAGGGGCATAGATATTTACAATTGTTAGATCTTCTTGTTGGACAGTCCCTTTAAGTATGATATAGTGTCCTTCCTCATCTCTTATTATAGTCTTTAGCTTAAAATCTAATTTATCTATATAATAATATATATATATGATAAATCATATATATATATACATATATATGATATAAGGATTGACACCCTAGCTTTCTTTTGCTGTCCATTAGCATGGCAAATTGTTTTCCACTCCCTCACTTTAAAGCTGGAGGTATCTTTATGTCTAAGATGAGTTTCTTGTAAACAGCATATCGATGGGTCTTGTTTTTTTATCCATTCTGATACTCTGTGTCTTTTGATAGGGGCATTTAGCCCATTTACATTCAGGGTAACTATTGACAGATATGAATTTAGTGCCATTGTATTGCCTGTAAGGTGACTGTTACTGTATATTGTCTCTGTTCCTTTCTGGTCTATGCCACTTTTAGGCTCTCACTTTTCTTAGAGGACCCCTTTCAATATTTCCTGTAGGGCTGGTTTGGTGTTTGCAAATTCTTTTACTTTTTCTTTGTCCTGGAAGCTTTTTATCTCTCCATCTATTTTCAGTGACAGCCTAGCTGGATATAGTATTCTTGGCTGCTTATTTTTCTCATTTAGTGCTCTGAATATATCATGCCAGTCCTTTCTGGCCTGCCAGGTCTCTGTGGATAGGTCTGCTACCAATCTAACATTTTTGCCTTTGTATGTTACAGACTTCTTGTTCCGAGCTGCTTTCAGGATTTTCTCTTTGTCACTAAGACTTGTAAGTTTTACTACTAGATGACGGGGTGTAGACCTATTTTTATTGATTTTGAGGGGGATTCTCTGTGCCTCCTGGATTTTGAAGCTTGTTCCCTTCGCCAGATTAGGGAACTTCTCTACAATAATTTGCTCCAATATACCTTTCGCCCCTTTCTCTCTTTCTTCTTCTTCTGGGATCCCAATTATTCTAATATCATTGTGTCTTATGGTATCATTTATCTCTCAAATTCTCCCCTCGTGGTCCATTAGTTGTTTGTCTCTTTCTCTCAGCTTCTTTATTCTCCATCATTTGTTCTTCTATATCACTAATTCTTTCTTCTGCCTCATTTATTCTAGCAGTAAGATCCTCCATTTTTGATTGTACCTCATTAATAGCTTTTTGGATTTCAACTTGGTTAGATTTTAGTTTTTTTATTTCTCCAGAAAGGGATTTAATTTCTCCAGAAAGGGATTCTTTAATATCTTCCATGCTTTTTTCAAGCTCAGCTAGCACCTTGATAACTGTCATTTTGAACTCTATTTCTGATGTATTACTAATGTCCATATTTACTAGGTCTCTAGCCGTCGGTACTGTCTCTTGTTCTTTTTTTTTGTGGTGAGGTTTTCCGCCTTGTCATTTTATCAAAATAAGAAGAGATGAGTGAGAGAGAAAAATACTCTGGAGTTCCCCAGTTTTCACTGATTGATGAACTTGGTCTTGGCTGGATATTCTTGCTGATCTTCTGGGGGAGAGGCCGCTGCCTTGATTCTCAAATGTCTTTGCCCGAGGCGAAATTGCCCCGCCCTTGCCAATGGGGGATGAGCCAAGCAATTCGCTCAGGTTTGCTCTCCGGAGTCTTTGTTCCCTTAGCGCTTTCCGTACCGCCCTGGAGGCTGGGAATAAAGATGGCGGCTCCCAGTCTCCGGCTGGAGGAGCCGAGGGCGTGGGGCCCCACTCCTCAGCGCGCCCTCAGAGGAAGGCAGTCAGTCCCTCCTGTCTCCCTGGTCCCCGCCCAAGCTCCAAGCTCAGTCGCCAGTGGCGGAGCGCCTCTATCTCTGGCTCGTGGCCCCGTCTGGAGTCTCCAAACCCGGCAGAGTCCTGCTGCGTGCTCCTGTGCCGCTCCTCCCGGAGGAGGAAGGAGGAGGTCTCTCCGGAGCTGCCTCCTGCAGGGTCCCTGCTTGAAGAGCCTTGGCTGGACTGCCTCGGATCATGGTCTAAGGTAAGCCCCAGTTGAAAACGCACTGCGCGGCTCTTTCTCTGCCGCCGGCTTCTCTGCCCCGACCCCGGGAGCTCTGCCGCACTCAGACACCCCCGGTCCCTCTGTGACCCCACGGGTCCTGAAACCACTCTGTCCCCCCGAGGGCTAAACCCCCCGCTTAGCCTCTAGAGGGATGTCCCTCAGCGGAGCAGACTCTAAAAGTTCCGATTTTGTGCCCGCAGCTCTGCGGCTGCAGGGAGCCGGCCCCTCCCCCTGCGGTCTCTCTGCCCGTCACTTTGGATTTGCTTTTTCCACACGTCCTACCTTTCAGAAAGTGGTCGATTTTCTGCTCCTAGAATTGCTGTTCTTCCTCTCTTCTCTCTCCTGTTGAGTGTGCTGGCTTTTAGAATGGTTTGATTACTATCTATCTGAACTTCTGGGATCCGACTCTATCTTAACCTCCTACTCCTCCGCCAACTTGCCGAATCCCCTCGCCCCCTGAGCTTTTTGAGGGTTGTGCTGACATGGCCACTGCCTTCAAGAATATGGGGCGGGGGTGGGCGTGGAAGGAAGGAGCTGCCGTGCCTTTCATTACCTAGTCTTGGAGGTCATGTACCGTCACTTCTGCCATTTTCCATTCATGAGGTATGAGTCACTAAGTATAGAGCAGGAGAATTAGGTGCACCCTGGGAAGGGAGGATCAAAGACTTTGTGGACATTCTGTAAAACTCTTAAACTCCATGCTGTGTGATTTCTGAGGCAAGGTCCTAAAAGGCGATGCAGCCTTCTCATTGTTCACTGAGACATTCCCCTTTGGAGGTGTGTGAGTCACCATGCAGGAAGTTGACCTCCCTGAAGTCACCATGTTATAAGGAATCCCAGGGCACGTGGGAGGCCATGGGTAGGTGTTCTGGCTGACAGGCCAGCTGGGCTCCTACTGAGAGCTAACATCAACTGCCGACATGTGAGTGAAGAAGCCTCCAGATGACCTCAGCTCCCAAATAGCCTGTCCCTTCCAGCTATGGAATCTTCTAGCTGAAGGCCCAGGCCTGGTGGAGCAGAGGCAAATCTTCCCCATCTGAATTCCTGACCCACATAATCCATGATCATATTAAAGTGACTGTTTTATGCCCCTGTATTTTGGGACCATTTGTTACACAGCCTTAGAACTAGAACATGGGTGAGTTTTCAGTTCATACAGACTCAGCCTCTGATGCGTGCTTAGGGGTTCCTTTTCCTGTAGATTCTCTCCAGCTCTTTATCTGCCCCTTGGCACAATTTCTTTGTCCTTTTGGATATATCTAGGAGGGCATCTAAAATAATTTCTGCAATAACTTCTACAATCCCTAAAAAGGAATTCTCAGAAAAGCTAAGTTGATAGTCCACATATGACAGGCTCGGGATGAATATTGCTGTCAGACTCAAGTTTTATTAGATTCGGAAGTAGTTAAAAACTCTTTAAGCACACTCATCAACAGGGAAATGCAACTCAAAACTGCAATGGAGACATCCTCTCACACCTGTCAGAAGGGCTAAAATCAAAAACACAAGAAACAACAGGTGTTGGTGAGGATGTGGAGAAAGAGGAAGCTTTGTGAACTGTTGGTGGGAATGCGCACTGGTGCAGCCACTGCGAAAAACAGAGTGGAGGGCCCTTAAAAGGTTAAAAAAAGAACTATCATATGATCCAGTGATTGCACTGCTGGATAATTCATCCAAAGAGTATGAGAACAAGAATTCAAAAGGATACATGGACCCCTATGTTAATTGCAGCATTATTTACAACAGCCGAATTGTGGAAGTAATCTAAGTGTCAGTCACTAGTGCTCACTTCGGCAGCACATATACTAAGTGCCCATCAATAGATGAATGGACGAAGAAGATGTGGTCTACATATATACAACAGAATATTAGCCATAAAAAGAATGAAATCTTGCCATTTGCAACAGCATGGATGGAGCTAGAGAGTATTATGTTAAGTGAAATAAGTGAGAGAAAGACAGATACCATATGATTTTACTTGTGTGGAATTTAAGAAACAAAATAAGGAGAAAAAAAGAGAGAGAGACAAACCAAGAAACAGACTTAACTATAGAGAACACACTGACGCTCACCAGAGGGGAGGCGGGTGGGGGGTGGGGACGAAGGAGGGCACTTAACCCTGTGATGTAGGGAAGTGCTGAATCACTACATTGTATACTTGAAGCTAATAATTGTATACACTGGAATTTAAAATAAAATAAAATAATAACGTAAAAATGAATCTACTTAAACCAGAACAGTTTTCCTTTCTTTCGATTGACAAGCTGGTGCACAGCACCTCCAGGAGCCCCAAAGCCCACATGGAACTGTTGGTTTAAGGAAACCAGTCTGTAGCCCCAGTGGGCTGGTCCCACCGTGAACACAGCAACAAAGCGCTTGGTGAACATTCTCCCTTCCAAGAAAGAGAAGCCGTAGTGTCTGCTTTCCTACAGACACAGAGAAATCAATAGTCCTCTCTGCGTGGAATGTTCTCGTTGAAAGGCGGGGCCTGTGGGTGAGCCGAGCAGGGGGCCGGTCCCGCCAGGAGGAAGCGCACCCGAGGAGCCCTTAGCAGGTGCCTTCCTCACAGCGGGTCTCGGCAGAACTTCTCTCGCCCTCCAGCCCGGTTCTCCCTTAGCTTCTCCCTTAGCTTCCGTCCTTGAGCCCGTGCAGCCGGCGCCTTACACACGGACTCTTCTAGGACTTTCATTTTTTTAATTGTCAGGGGAAAAAATGGCAAAAATGAGTTCAAATTTGGCCATTCTTGAGGGCTGTCAGGCTGTGTTTCTTTCTCTCTCTGGTGTCCCGGTCCTTTCCTGCCAAGTAGCACGTGGGAGGATTTTGTCTGCCTAACACAAATCATCAGGCTCTTTTGCCCCGTTCTTAAGAGGTTCCGCTACAGGCGGCAGTGGCTGGACCCGCCTTTCCCTCCGGGCCTCTCCCTGCGGATGGCACCCCTTAGTGGGTCTCTCCCCCACTTCGCAGGATGTCCGGGTCCAGAGGCGCTCCCACGGTGTCTTTGGCCTCAGGCATGTTTGTAGGGCTCAGAGGCAAAGGCAGAGATCAAGGAAGCAGAAGGATGAATTCATCCTTCCTTCCTCCCTTCCTACCTTTCTCTCTCTCTTTCTTTCTTTTTTACTTTTCTTTCCTTCCTTACTAGTATTTTCTTAAACATTTTTACTCATTCATTTGAGAGAGAGAGCATGAGCCAAGGGGAGGGGCAGAGGGAGAGGCAGAAGCAGGATCCCCGATGAGCAGGAGCCCAAAGCAGGGCTGGATCCGAAGACCCTGAAATCATGACCTGAGCAGAGGGCTTCACCGACTAAGCCAACCAGGCGCCCCTAAATTCTTTTCTATTCATGAATGCCATCACACACAGATCAAATTTAAATCTTTATCTGCAGCAACGAATGTATTATTTTTTAAAAAAATACCTAAAATATAAAAACATTAGAAGTGAACTTGGAATATTCACGAGTGATCGTTCTTCAAAAATGAAGCCAGCCAGGTTGATATTTTATAGCAATGACTTTCAGCTAAGTTCAAAGGGCAAAAACCACCTGCCACAGGAACGGTAGGCTTCTCTTTCCAAAGCCTAAACCGCATCTGTGGAAAATGTTGAGAATTCTTGCCCGGCTCTGGAATAGTGGGCAAAGATTCTGGGGAATTATTCAAGGAAATAAGCACACGAAAGGAAATCAAGGGGGCCTAGCTGGCTGGGTCAGTGGAGCGTGTGACTCTTGATCTCAGGGTTGTGGGTTCGAGCCCCATATTGGGAGTAGAGATTACTTAAAAATAAAATCTTAAAAAAAAAAAATTCAAATGTTAAACCCTTGCATCTCTCTAGCAACTGAAGACACAAAAGCACCCCCAGCGCCTGCCGTCCGGGGCTCTGCTTTGTTGGGTCTCACTTACAGTTGATCTTGAACCCTTACTGTGTTTGTGACCCACAGCTGTCTCTCTGATCTGTTTTCCACCCGGAAAGGGTTTCATGCTGGAAGCTGTGTTTCCAGCTTCACTCCTCATCTTCACGTACATGGCACTTTCTTCGGAGATGCAACAATTCCAGAAGAGCACACAGCAGCCTCAGCCTTCTCAGCCCCAATCCCACCGTCTGGCTTGTGGCCCTCACCCCCACGCCAGCCAGTGAGGATGCGTCATCTGCAAGTCACTGTTCTCCTTTCCTGCCCCTAGTCATCACATTACAAGGTCCGGGTAGCATTTCCCTTTCGTGCCCTTCATCATCCACTCTCCGTTTTCAGTACTGTGTCTACTTCAAGGTTTCTATTGTCTGCAGGAGCCCATGTGGGCATCCGGTTGCTGAAAATCCTCTGGTCATCTCATCCAAGATACGATATCTGAGACGAAGGAGGTTAACGTGCTGGGCCCCTGCCTCCTCCTTCCATGGAAAGCATGAGATTTGGGCCTCATGTTTGGTAAACCCAGTGGTGTGCAGACAGTGGCTGAGTGTCTGGAAACCATCCTTTGGATTGGGGAGAAAGTGAGGCAGCTGTGGAGGGACACAGGGGCTATTTGCTGACATGGTGAGGGTTGTCCTGTGGATGCCTGCTAGGTCCAGGACGCTCTGGGCAGATTCCCGGGTAGGAATCCCTCCCTGCCTCTTGCCAGCTGTGAGACCTTGGCCAAGTTCCTTCTGCTTCTCAGTTCCCTCCTCCTACAGACTACAGAAAAAGACAGACCTCATCTCCAGGGTCCATGTGGGGGTTAAAGGGGTTCATTAGGTGAGGTGCTCACCAAGTGTTAGTTATGATCACGACAGCAGGCATAATGGGCTTTTCCATCCTAATGAGGCCCCAGAGAGCACACCCGGGTCCAGTCTGTGGGAGGTATAAGGAGACTTCAACTCAATATAAAATAGTCCTTTAAATACAGCCTTTAAAAATAGAGCCCCTGGGGTGCCTGGGTGACCCAGTTGGTTGAGCGCCTGACTCTTGGTTTCAGATCAGGTCATGATCTCATGGTCACGAGATTGAGCCCCATGTTGCGATCTATGCTCAGCATGGAGTCTGCTTGGGATTCTTTCTCCCTCTGCCCCTCCTGCTCGTGCGCACGCACTCTCTCTCTCTCTCTCTCTCTCTCATGTGAATGGATGAGTAAATTTTTAAAAATAAAATAAAACAAAAATAAAAATGGAGCCACTCTCCCCAGCCTCCCCAGCACTGCACTTCATTACAAGTTCAAGAAAAATGCCAATAAAACCAACCGGAAGACCATCTTTTTAAGAAAGTGATCTGAAAATCTCTCCCACATCCTTTTTGATCTCAGCTACTTTGCATACCTCCATTTTACTCTCCTGGCTTGGCAGATTCCAGCCGACTAGAATCGGGTTTTCCGTTCCCTCAAAGCTTTTTCAAGTGGACATCTGAATGTCCACACTCCTCCCAAGGGCAGTGCAGGCAGAGGGCTCTTCTGTCCTCAGGACCAAAGTTGGGACTATGGCTGAAAAAGCTTTAAAAAATAGATCATATTTGATGTGGTAATACCACTTCAAAGAATCCATCACAAGGAGATTATTAGAAAATATCCAAATATGTACTTGCCCAGATGTCTCTAGCAGCATGCAAATGATGAGGCTGATTGGTTTTTGACCTGGAAAGATGCTCACAACATAGTGTCCCCCCCCCCCAAAAAAAAAATCACATTATAGCGGCGCTGAGAGGCTCAGCTGGTTAAGCATTCAATTCTTGGTTTCAGCTCAGGTTGTGATCTCAGAGTCGTAGATCGAGCCCTGCATCTGGCTCATGCTCAGTGGGGAGTCTGCTTGAGTTTCTCTCTCTCCCGCTGCCTCTGTCCCTCACCCCTGCACTCTTTCTCACTGAAATAAATAAATTAATAAATATATTTTAAAATCATATTATCTATACCTCAAAAGGTTACACATGGGGGCGCCTGGGTGGCTTAGTCGGTTAAGCGTCTGCCTTCGGTTCAGGTCATGATCCCAGGGTCTTGGGATCGAGCCCCGAGTTGTTGGGCTCCTTGCTCTGCGGGAAGCCTGCTTCTCCCTCTCCCACTCCACCTACTGTGTTCCTTCTCTTTCACGCTCTCTCTCTCTCTGTGTCAAATAAATAAATAAAATCTTAAAAAAAAGAATCAATAACTTGTCAATTATTCAGAGATAACTATCATTTGAAAAATAGTCCTTCAGACTCAGAGCCAAATAAAGGTCAAACTGCTCAGTCCTCATTTCTTAATCAAAAATTGTTAGAATTCGTTAAAGATTTTCATATTCTAACTGGGATAAAAGACCTGGGTGTGCATCATGGGATGCACTCTCCATCTTTCAGTTAAATGCTAAATTTCAGAAGCAACCTTGTCTGTTTGTTTGTTTAAACCAGAGCTTGAGATAAATAACTGTCTGCATTTCTGGCATCCAGACAAGATAATGGGTGTGGGGGAGTGACTGCCACTTTCCCCATTTTAGCTCATTCTGAAAACGTTTTCCAAGGGAAATGTCTCAAGTGCAGAGTCGAATTTTTTTCTTAAGCTTTATTTGAACCCTAACGTGTGAATGAAGCTCAAAAACTGTGTTTTCACTTCATCTGTGATTAGATACTTGAGTTTTCAAGAGTGACATTGCAGATTTAAGGGGGGACAGGTTACGTTATCCACGTCAAAGCAATGGAATGGAATCCTTACCTCACACCAAATATAAAAATTAGTTCTAGATGGATCAATCAAACAGAGGTAAAAACCCCATCAAATTAAGCCTCAAACCGAGATGACTTCACTGTTCACAATAGTCCCGTATTACATGACTAAGCCTCATCTTACTTAGATTACTTGACCTGCCATGCGGAACCTGGGTGGGAGGCAGGCCACTGGGAGTCAGCTGCAATGGTCCAGGCAAAAAGTGCTGAAGCCATGAATTAGGATAGTGGCAGTTGGGATGGAAAGGTGGGACCGGATTCTGGAAATGTACATTGAGATCTGTTGGTTAGTTAAATGCAGAGGGTGAAAGAGACAGCGTCGAGGGATGCTAATCTCTTTTTGGCCTTGGGAGAGGAAGTAAGAAAGGCTGGTTTATGAAAGAAAATGATACCATTTACTGAAGAAGCTGCCGGGCATCGAGGTGATCACACAGTGTACCACATGATATAAACAATCTAATTGAGTGTGTAACCTCACTGAAGCCTCAGGAAAAATTTGTAATGCAGACGTCCTTATCTTAATTTTATAAACGAGGACACGAACCTAGAGAGGCTAAGTAACTATTCAGCGTCACAGTGAGGAGAGTCGGTCCAGTGCCGTCGACCCCCAAGCAAGAACCCTAAACCAGTTTGGAAGATCTTCACTTTGAGATGTCTGTGCAAATCTATGCTGAGCCCCGGGGGTTAGGTCAGGGTGAGGTCTGCATTCCAGGAAGAATGAACAGCAAGTTCAAATGCCCTAAAGCGGGAAAGAGTTGCTCATTTCCTGTCCATGAGCATCTACTTTCTTTCTTCTGGTGAGTTATACATAATCATCAGACAGCTGAGTTATTGGGGAAGAGCATCCCTAACTAGCCACCTCCTGTTTCCTTCTCTGGCACTTGGGGGCATGTTAACCTTTGAGGATAACAGACTCTGGCAACCCTACCCTCTCAGACAAGTCCCAGAACCTCTTCAGCATCTGTCTTCTCATCCATAGAAGGAGAGATCGTTCTTTCTCCCGTTGATCCCCAGCCAGCCCTCTGCCGGGTGGTGTTTACTGCCCTCTTGTGGCAGCAGGCTCGTGTTCTTTCCAGTTGATTGACTTCAGAGCTCCTAGAATCTAAGAGAATCAAATGTTGCGAGAGTAAAGGCCTGCACACATGTGTTACTAAGTTTATATTTGAGTGTCATGCTTGCTAATAGCAAGAGAAAGGAGCAGGAGGAAGGAAAGGAAGGACGAAGTGAGGGAAGGAGGGAGGGAGGGAAGGAAGGCGGTAGGAAGGAAAGGAGAAAAAAAAGCAAAGAAAATAAAGAAGCCACTACCTTTTAGATTCTGAGCAAGAACCAAAAGGGCTCAAAAAAAAAAAAAAAAAAAAAAGCTTACCTTATTTCTCCTTGACCTGACCAGTACTCTGAATTTGGATTTTGAAAATGAACTTCCTGTGTTTCATTACCCATGTGTACCTTTCATAACAAAGATGAGGTGAAAGGATTTTTTCACCCACAACTGCCCAAGTTAGAATTTTAAGGTTTTGTGGTTACTAAAATTCATATCTTGGGATAATTTTTCCCCTAAATTATATTAGAATATATTTATTATCAATTTCAGTATATTTTAATTTTTATGGTTTCTAATAGAAATTTGTTTTCTCCCGTTGGTTTTTAAAGAATGTATCAAATAAATATATATGTTAGCCAATGTTGGGTTTTTTTTGGACGAAGCCAAAACAATGAATGAAAGTCCGTGAAAGGGAGCAGAGCTCTGACTGTTCTGGGTTTTCGAGAAAGCAAATTGCACAAAGAACAGTTCGTGTAGGACTCAGCAAAGAAGAGCGAGTCCGCGGCCGGCCGGGAACAGCGTCGCAGGCTGAATTGGGAGCCAGTTCCGCCCTGTCTACACGGTGGCCTCATTCAAGTCAGACCTCGGGCAGGGAAGCAATCATCTGAAACCAACTTCGACAAATTATGCCGGAAATGTTGTGATCGAGATATTTGTAAAATCTGGAAGGGTTTTTCTATTTTAAGTTTTTTGTTAAGTGTTCATTTTAATTCCAGTAATGTTAGTTATATATAATTATGAATTCCAGCATCGTATTAGGCTCCAGTGTACCATATACAGCAGTTCTATACTTTACTCAGTGCTCATTATGACAAGGTCCCTCTTTTGTCCCCATCCCCTATCTCACCAATCCTCCCCCCCTCTCTGGTGACCATCAGTGTGTGCTCTGTAGTTAAAAGTCTGTTTTCTTGGTGTGTGTCTCTCTCTCTTTTTCCCTTTGCTCGTTTTGTTTGGCTTCTTAAATTCCACATATGAGTGAAATCATGTGATATTTGTCTTTCCCTGACTTATTTCGCTTAGCATCGTACCCTCTAGCTCCATCCATGTTGTTGCAAATGGCAAGAATCATTCTTTCTGAGTAATATACCGCTGTGTGTGTGTGTGTGTGTGTGTGTGTGTGTGTGTGTGTATCACATCTTCTTTATCCATTCATTGGTAGATGGACAAGTGGGCTGTTTCCGTAGTTTGGATATTGCAAATAACGCCACTATAAACATAGGGGCACGTGTATCCCTCTGAATGAGTGTTTTTGTATTCTTTGGGTAAATAGTAGCACAGTCACTGTCTTGTAGGGTAGTTCTATTTTTAACTTTTCAGGGAACTGCCATACTGTTTAAATCTGGAAGGTTTTTAAACTTCCTAATTGTGTATACCAACTCTAACTAATCCATATATGGATTTTACGGAACAAATCGAAGATCCCAGATTGATGAGCCTTGCTCCTTCCTTCCTTTACTGCACGAGGATATCCATGGAGAATGTCATATGATAAAAGAGTATAAACGCAAAAGTTAATCTGTTTAAAACCTTGGTCAAACAGCTTCCTAGGTCAGTTACAATTCAAATATAAATTTCTCAATTCTCACACCACTGCTGCTTTCTTTAGTGCAGGTAGTCAAGAATTTACTAACTCCATGGGAAGAAACTGCTGATAATTGACTAGAATTACCAAAAGTTTAATCAGGCAGATAAATCTCTTTTTTTCCTTGTAGTATTCCTTAAGGTGAAATGTAAGGTTCCCCCACTTCTGTTTTATTTTATTTTTTAATATTTTATTTGTTTATTTATTTAGAGAGAGAGCATGAGCAGGGGGAGGGGCAGAGGGAGAGTGAGAGGTAGAATCTCAAGTAGACTCCATGCTAAGCTCGAAGAGCCCTATATAGGGCTCGATCTCACGACCCCGAGATCATGACCTGAGCCAGAATTAAGTCTGAGATGCTTAACTGGCTGAGCCACCCGAGTGCCCCTCCCCCACTGTTTTAAAGGAGACATACAATATATTTAGGAAGCATTTATTAAGCACATACTGTATACTTCATAGGAATTAAGGATTCAGAGATGAGTAAGTCACAGTTCCTGCTCTCAAGAGGCTTACAGCCAGGTAAGAAAAACGGACAGACACAGGGCAATATGCAGACTGTGGGGGGCACGGGGTGGGGTGACATAGGAGGCCCAGGGATGAACTCAGGTGGGAGAAAGGGCTGTAAGGAGGGATCACAGAAAGAGGCTGCTTTGGCAGATGTTGAAGGAAGAGCAGGATTTTGTCGGGCTGATAAGAGCATTTCAAGCAGAGGGAAAAGCCGTCAAACCCGGGGTCATGGAACAGCGAGGTGTGTGCAGAGAACAGGCGATTCCATGGAAGACTGGCTCGGTGCCGGCTGGGATGGTGACCTGGGATTCTGAACTTCACCTTGGCGATGCTGGGAAGCCCTAGAACAAGGGTAGGCAGCACAGTGATGTGGTCACATTTGCGCAGATGGAGACAAGCCCGAGGGTGTAAATTGGTTTGACGGTGAAGGCGAGGGCGAGGGGCAGGACCCAGGCGACCCCCAGGCTCCTTGCCAGGGAGGGAGGTTTGGCGGGAGGCCTCCTGGAGCGAGAGGGAGATTGTTGGAGGAGGGGCAGGTTCAAGGGCATTACATAGTGAATTCAGCTTTGAAATCTAGGTGAAGACGAAACCTCTTTCGTGGGGATTAGAGGTTTTATCCACGGCATCTGTCCAGCCTGCCCTCTTCTGTGCATCCATATGTATCTACGTACGTACGTAGGTTTCCATCTGTCTGTCCGGTTTTCAGTCTCCAGTTTTATCTGATGGTTTCATCCTTTAATGATCTTTGTCTGAATTAATTATTTCATTACGGGCTGCAAAATGGTGGTGTTGCTGTTATCTTCCAACATCACAATTTCCCTCCTGAACTGGGATATTTGGTGGTTCTGAAATCTGGTGGATATGGGACGGGCACGGTAAGTGTTGGATTCCCTTTCTTTGATTGGGACCAGAACATTTTAATTCAACGCTCAGATTATCCTAGGAAAAACTTAGAAAAGATGAAAAGGTATTTTTTTCTTCTCTCGTTATAACACTGACGGGAAGATGCTCTGATCCACATCTCAGCATCTTACCCGGATGAGGGATGCTTCCTCTACCACAAAAGCTATGTGAGCAAACGGCGGCTTTATTATTTTTTAAATGTATGAGTATTTTTTAATTGTCTACAAAATTATTTGTCCAATAAAAAATAAGTTAGAAAAAATAATAGTTAGGAAATAAAGCTGTGGCTTTAAGATGCGGCTTATGTAAGCACGAGTACGCGCCACTTATGATCCAGAGGACCTTGTTTGGATGCCGATCCCTGGAAATGTGGCCCCAAGGCCTGGACAGGCAGAGGGCTGAGCTGGAGCTTCCAAGAAAGAAAGGAAAATGTCTGGCAGGGGAGGAGGGCACAAAGAGGAGGCCCCCAAAGTTGGAGCAGACAAGTTCTTAGCTGCCATCTGTTTCTTGAGTTTTTATTAGATGTAATATATCAGAAAAAAAAAGTGTATTCTGACAAGCTGCATAATTTTTAGAAATGCTCCTGAGCACTTTAAGGAGGAGAGAAAGAAACCCAGGAACACAAGAGTATGAGTGCCTATGTGGCCGGTTCACTTGATTTCCCCTCTTGCCATCTCTGACTCTTGTCTGAATTCAGTCATTCGCTCTTTCACGTGTTTGCCGTACCTTTACTGAAGCCCTACTGTGTGCCAGGCGCTGTGCGGGGGGCGGGGGACACGGCAGTCAACAGCAGCCTGTCTCTGCCTCATGGAGGCTTTTAAATAATTATCTTTTTTTTTTTCAAATTGAGGTAAGATATGCATAACGTAAAATTTACAATTGTAACCATTTTTTTTTAAGATTTTATTTATTTATTTGACAGAGAGAGAGCACAAGTAGGGGGAGCAACAGGCGGAGGGAGAGGGAGAAGCAGGCTCCTGGCTGAGCAAAGAGCCCAATGAAGGGTTCGATCCCAGCACCCTGGGATCATGACCTGAGCCAAAGGCAGATGTTTAACCGACTGAGCCCCCCAGGTGCCCCCACTGTAACCACTTTTAAGTGTGTAAGTTACGGGTATGAAGCACATTCACCCTGGGCAGCTCCCACCACCATGAGCTCCGTCAGTTTTCTCATCTTGCAAAACTGAAACTCCGTCCCTGGAGACACTGATGCCCCACTTCCCAGAGGGGGCTGCTTTGTAGGGCATGTCTGCTATCATCCCCCCGCGTGTTTGTTTTCATTAACCTGTCTTCAGAAAGATCGAATAAGGGGTTAAAATGGCCCTTATAACAAGTACACAATTACTGCGTAAAATCGGAGCGTGGAGTCCTTTTGCCAGTCTCTTGCCAGTATCTTCAACCTCCTTGTCCCTCTGACCTTCTGTTGCTGGAAGACCTCAGCCTGGGGGCAGTTTGCCCCATCTCTCCTGAGCCACAGCAGGAACCTCCACCTGCCCCTGTGTATCTGCCCACACCCCCGCAGGGTGGACACTCTTCTGCATCCTGGAGGAATCCAAGCCTCCAATAAAACAGATCCCATTCTCCCATCCTCCAGCCACCCCTGAGCCCCCCACACCTGCAGAAGATGCAGAGAACCTTCTAGCAGGCACCCCTCTGTTCCCCTTCATCCAGATCAGGAAACTACGAGTCTTTGCATGCATCTGGCCCCATCCTCCTGTGAAACCAGAATCTTCCATCCTCCCTGTTCCCTATGTTCTGGGCCACCCTCTGGGTCACCAGGCACCAGCTGCTGCAACCTCTATTCTAAACTCTCTCAAACATCTGCATCTCACCTTGCTCTAGTCTCTCCAATTAAAAGAGAACACAAGAGGGCGCCTGGGTGGCTCAGTCGGTTAAGCATCAAACCCTTGATCTCAGGTCAGGTGTTGATCTTAAGGTTGTGAGTTCAAGCCCTGCATTGGGATCCTTGCTGGGCATGGAGCTTACTTAGAAAGAGAGAGAGAGAATACAGGTTAGAAGGGGGGGGGCAATGGTAGCAGAGTAGGAAGACCCTAAGCTTGCCTCATCCCACGGACACAACTAGATAACTATCAAATCTTCCTTAGTGCCCCAGAAATCAACCTGAAGACTGGCAGAACAAACTCCACAACTAAAGGGAGAGAAGAGACCACATGGAAGAAGGCAGGAGGTGCAGAGACATGGTTTGGGGGAGAAACAGATCTTGAGTACTGTGGAGAGGAAGGAGCCCTGGTCATGGAGAAGAACATGAGGAAGGAGCACACAGGAGAGTGCACAAGGAGAACGTTTCCCCAAAGCCACTGGCTTGAAAAATGAGAGGGGCTGAATTTTGTGAGTTCCTGCAACTAGGGGGGCATAAAGCCTGGAGTTTTAAACGTCGGTGGGCTTGGTGAGGATAGAGCCCAATTTCTTCTGGAGAGAAGGCCAACAAACAAACTGGGAGCATACAGCATGGAAACAGCCATCTGAAGATCTTCTCAGAGTACATCCCTGAGAGACAGCCTTCAGGGAGACATCTCTTGGGGAACAAAGGACCGGCTGGCTCCATTTCCTTCCCCCTACCCCTCAAGCATCAACAAAGAGCCATCTTCAGAAAGCAGGCAGCTAAGACACTGGCTGCCTAACTTGCTTACACCAGGTGTCACCCCTGCCCCTACTCTGGTGGGATTACACTTCTCAGTCACACTTGTCTTAGTCCTAGCAAGGAAGGCCCCTTCTCCAGAAGACCAGCACAACCCCTGCCCACACCACATCTCCCGACCAGAGTTCTGCAGGGCCTCAGTCCTGGTGGAGGTGGTGTCAGGTCTCATTTCACAGGCAGACCGGACCACACCTAGTTTTATGTGATGTTCTACCCAAGGTTGCAGGCAGCCCCCAGGTCTCACACCATCTCCTTTCTTTTACCATTTGACTCTTGAAAAGTGTGAGTGCATTTGCTGTCACCCCCCATGCCTTTGTCAGTCCCAGAGCTTGGCTTTCACAGTTAACACTCCCTTGCAAGGCCTTCTGGGAAGGTGACTGCCTTGTTGCTAAACTTAAGGAGGTATGTTTTATCATCACTTGCTGGCCTCTTGGTGACTTTTGGCCATCCTGACTCTTCTCTCATCTACTGGATTCTGCCCTGGCCTCTGTGAGACCACTTTCCTCCATTTCTCCATTCTCCATTTCCTCCATTTCCATTTCTCCATTCTCCATTTTCCATTTCCTCCATTTCCTCCATTCTTCTCTCCCACAACCAACATGGCCCTCTGCGGGGAACCCCCCAGGGTCCGTGTTAACGGTGAACTAGCTCCTTCCTCCCCCAGCATCTCCTGCAGGGCTTTGGCTCAGCCTACACCCCATTCCCCAGGTCAGCTGCCCAGGTCAGAAACCAGGTTTCATGCCCCACCCCACCAGGCTCACCCCAACTCCTGTAGGAGCCCCTTCATCTGGCTTGGAATCCAGCATCGCCTCTTATTAATCCATTTGCCTGAGTATAATCAGGGAGGTCTTTCCCAAGTGCATATTTGATCAAATCCCTTCCCTGGTTCCAAAGTCAGTGTCCACAGTTTAAAATCCAAGCTTCCTAACATAGCCCATAAAATCTGGGTGTGTGGTCCCTGCTGGCCCTGCAGCTTCCTCCATTGGCCCTCAGTCCCCAGGCCCTGCCCTCCTTTCCCTTGGCCTGGGCCCTTTGCTCCTTCTGGGAAACACACAGTGGGAGTAGATAACTCCTCTTCACCACCCCCTGCCCGGATGCCTTCCCTCCACCCCTTCTCCAGTGGGTCTCCCACCACACAGAGCCTCACCTCTGCCCCATCACAGCAGGTGCCTCCCTACCAGGCTGGGAGATTCCTTCCAACTACTTTCACAGTGGTCTTGGTGACACTATGGCTCTTCTCCGGTTGTCCCAGTCAGTCCCCTGGACTCAAAGCCCTCAGGTGGGCAGCGGGTCCTTTCTCTCTGTGCCCTGACATGGTGGCAGGTGCAGAGCACTGGAAGGATGCTAGTTCAGTGGAGGGGTGATCTGTATTTCAGAGCCAGAGTCAGCCTCTCCAATGAATTTATAAGAAACATATTTGAAAGGTTTCAATGACAATTCATTTGAAATACAGCTATCAGAATCTATATTGATAAAAAAAAAATAGCCTTCATTTTTATGTAACTAACATTTTGGGAGCAAGAAATCCCAAAATCTTAATCGTTCACATACCCCGGCAGTGAAGTCTGCTTCCATGGTTTACAGAGAATGGCAAGTTATTTCATGATTCGCCTTTATGATTTGATGTTGCCATAGTAACATGAAGTTTTTTTTAAAAAAATAAGCTTTTTTCTTAGATATTCTTTTTTTTGTGAAAATGATAGCTTTATGTTTTATTATAGAGCCCTTTTTTTACAAACGTCAGTAATGACCAGTCCCCACCACACGCAGACCACAGTTAACGCACCCGAGCTGAGATCCGTGGGTACTTCTCACCCACAAATGGAAAGCTCTGCTCCCCCTCTAGCAGCCGTGTGCCCCTCACATCAAAAGTTTCCATCAGAATGATACCTTCCACCAGAGGAGAAAATAGAAATTTGTTTCAGAAGTAACCTAAGCTTACTTTCAAGTATTTAGAAAACTGTTTCCAACTTGTACATCCTGAAATATGCTCGTTTATTTTTGTAAAAACTCATTTCTATCAAACTTATCAGATTCCTAAATTAATCCTCAAAGGGGATCATATTGTTCTGTCTTGATTTTCTTTCTTTGTTAACTGCCAGTTAGAGGGAAAAATGACTCATACCCCAAGTTCCTGTGTTTTTCCTTTATAAGTTTTGCACATCGTATCAAAATATACTATGATAAAGTATTGCAGTCTGTGTAATAAACACAGAATAAACGGGACTTTCTATGGTTCTAATCAGGGACAGATGAGTTATTGAGGGTGACCCGACAGTAGGGCATGACTGATCCCTTTGTGTATGTGGGTAATGGACCACAGAGAATTTTACACCAAATGTCCAAAACTGACAGGGGAAGCCATGTTAGAATTTATACCTCAGCCTTGTTCTTGGTGGCCCTGGTAATCCACAAGATCCAAAGATTAATGCAGGTGCTTTATCTATTTAAATTAAAACAATTTTTTTCTGAGCATGTGTAATTACTTCATACACCAAAGAGTTTTAAAAAAATGTATCCTTTAAATAGGGGAGGAAAACGGAAATACCTATTATTACACTGGATTTCTTTCAGGCAGTAATTTTCTTGGATTGTGGCTGAAGTTCAGATCCAAGTCAAAGATGATAAAACCATGGGCTGATTCATCAGCAAATTATTCTTTTCTCCCCCAGAAAAATCATTTGGTAAAATTCAACACGCATTTATGATTTAAAAATAAAAACTAACCCTCTTCACAAACCGGGAGCAGAAGAGAACTTAACTTGATCAATTATATTTAAAAAAAAAATTTCCTGAAAATATCCCCTATAAATAAGATGGAAAAGACTATTACATTGTACTGCAAGACCCAGCACTAAGTCAAGCTGAAAAGACATAAAAAACAAAGGATTAGAAAAGGAAGAAACTGGGGTGCCTGGGTGGCTCAGTTGTTAAGTGTTTGCCTTTGGTTCAGGTCATGATCCCAGAGTCCTGGGACTGAACCCCACATCAGGCTCCCTGCTCGGCAGGAAGCCTGCTTCTTCCTCTCCTACTCCCCTGGCTTGTGTTCCCTCTCTTGCCATGTGTCTCTCTCTCTGTGTCAAATAAATAAATAACATCTTAAGAAAAAAGAAAAAAAAGAAACTATTATTATAGCAAATAATATGATTGAACAGAAAACCCCAAAGAATCTATATATGTATTATCAAAAATAACAAGAAAGTTTAGCAAGGAAACTGGCTATAAACTAATATAAACAAATCAACTATGTCTTCATACTCCGACAGCAAACAAAACCACCTAAAAAGTAAACACAGCGGCACCCAGTTGGCTCAGTCAGTAGAGCACATGACTCTTGATCTCAGGGTTATGAGTTCAGGCCCCATGCTGGGCATGGAGCCCACTTTAAAAAAATAAAGTATATATATATATATATATATATATATTTATATATTTATTAATAATATATATTATATATAAATATAATAAATATATAAATAAATATATATTTATATGTATATATACATATATTTATATATTATATATATATATATATAAAATAAGAAGCCAGCACAAAGCAAAGTACCTAGAAATAAATCTAATAAATGATGTACAGAACTTGTGTCCAGAAAAACTTTGTGGGACATTAAATTAAATACTTGTCCTACTCAGGTATCAAGAGCTTTTATAAACCTGCGGTAACAAGGACAATGTGGTATTTGTGTGGGGACAGACCCCTCAACCAATGGAATAGAACAGAGAGCCCAGGAACAGATGCAAGGACATGTGGAAACTGGGTGAAGGACAGAGGCGGTGGTGCAGATCCAAGGGAAAAAGTTGGACCATGGAATAAAGGGCATTGGGTCTCGTGCTTATCTGTACACAGAACTCACAGTTGGACCATGACCTCAACAATACATGCAGGAGACAGTTCTTGATAGATTAGACTGAAATAGGCACTTAAAATTTTCAGAATAAAAAGTGAGAAAGTATCTTTAGGATACTGGGGCAGGGAGGGGCTTCTTTAATCAGGAGACAAGAAAAGTGTTAACTATATAAGAAATGAGCTGTAGAGGCACCTGGGTGGCTCAGTTGGTTAGGCAAGTGCCTTTGGCTTGGGTCATGGTCCTGGGGTCCTGGGATCATGCCCGATGTTGGGCTCCCTGCTTGGTGGGGACCCTGCTTCTCCCTCTCCCTCTACCAGCTGCTCTGCCTGCTTGTGCTCTCTCTCTGTCAAATAAATAAATAAATATTTTAAAAAAAGAAAGAAATGAGCTGTACATTTAACCTAATTAAGGTAAGAATTTTTTGCTTATTACTAGAAAGACTGAAAAAGCCACATGCAAAAGAGAAAAAGATTACAAACAAAGCAGATATTGATAATACATACAAGTGACCAAAGATTATTATCTAGAATATATGAAAAACTATGACCCAATAAGAACAACCAAGTTTTTTTTTAATGAGCTGAAAATGGGGCGTTTGGGTGGTGCCGTGGATTAAGCGTCTGACTCTTGATTTTGGCTCAGGTCATGATCTTGGGGTCCTGGGGTAAGCAGCCTCTGTGCTCAGCAGGGAACCTGCCTGCGGATTCTCTCTTCCTCCCCTTCTGCCCCTCCATGGGTGCTCTCTTTCTCTCAAATAAAGAAATCATTTTTAAAAATGAGCAAAAAACATGAACAAGCATTTCACAAAAAAGAAACACAAATGATATCAAAACATGTGATAAGATGCTCATTAGTAATTTGGGAAATGCAAAATGAGACCAACGGGAGATGCCCTCTTAAACCCACTACACGATCCTGGAGGACAGCAAGGATGGGATTCAGTGAGACTGACGGGTGCATGACTTAGAACCACTGCTCTGAAAAGCAGTTCAGTGCCACAGTGGACTTCTTATTGTTCAGGCATATTTTCTGGTCCTCCCCCAGTGAGGATGATGCCTTCCGCCCCATTGATGCAACAGCTTCACTGTGTGACTTGCTCTAAAGGTTAGAATCTAACCAACCAGCTGTGAATAAAGTGGTCGGTAGCCCTTCGCCATGAGATGGCCAACGTTCCAAGTGGAAGCTCCTCCCTCCACCTAAACCTGAGTAAAATAACATGGACAGAGCCACGGCGAGCCTGCCATGGGCATGTGATGACAGCAAGAAATGCCATCAGTGCATCTCTGTTGTTTTGCCAACAATCCATTAAGATTGTGGGGATGGCTGGGTAAGGAGGGTCATTTTTTATTTCTGCATAACTTAGCTCATAAGGTTGAACATTCATGTGCCCTAAGATCCAGAAATTTCACTCTAAGGAAGTTTCTCTAGAGACACTCTTCGACAGGACACACACACACAAGAACATTCATGTCAATGTTGTCTATAATTGCAAAAAAATCCGGAAACAACTGAAACATCCTTCGGTTCAGGATGGATCGATAAATTACAGTATATTTGTAAAATTATACAATCATTACAAAGAATGCATTCTAGTTACACACAATAACATGAATGAGTCTTTATAAATAGAATTTTGAGTGACTAAAGCAAGTTACATGCACCATAATACTATTTTCATAAAGCTCAAAAACAAGCAAAACTAAATAACATAGTTTTGGGGTACTTATATATATGAGCAATGATTTTTTTTTTTAAAGCAAAGGAATGGATCAAATTGAGGTTCTTGAGGAAGGGTGCCTGAGGGCCAGGTGGGGATGTAGGCAGATGAGGGAGGGAAGCAACACACAGATGGATGTTCTGACCTTGACTCTGACCCTATAAAAGGTCAGATGTTAAATACTTTAGACTCTGTGGGCCTTACAGTCTCTCCTCAGCTCTGCTGTTGTAATGCAAGAGCCATCTGAGGGTGGCTGTGTGTTCCAGTAAATATTTATGGACTCTGAAATTTGAATTTTACATACTTTTCATGTCATGCAATATTAGTCTTCTTTTGGTTTGTTTTTAACTATTTAAACATGTAAAAATCCTTTTTAGCTCATAAGCCATACTGAGACACATGATCGCTCAGATTTGGCCTGGGGGAGTTTGATGGACCAGATATTATTTTTAATGTTTTTAAGAATTAAAAACACATAAGCCAATTTTTAAAAACGGGCAAAACAGATGAAGGGGATTAAGAGACACAAATTTCTAATTATAAAATAAATAATTCACAGAGATGAAAAGTACAGCATCAGGAATACAGTCAATAATACTGTAATAATGTCGTATGGTGACAGATGGGGACGGTACTTATTGTGGTGAGCACTGAGTGATGTACAGAACCGTGGAGCCACTATGTCGTACACTTGGAACTGATATAATGTTGTTTGTCAATTACACTTCAGTAATAAATAAAAGATTTTAAACAACAACAAAGAACCAAAACATAAGTCCCGGTTCAGAGAGAAGCAGCACAAAGCAGAAGATACAAAGATGGAGGGGACCACAAAATGTGCAAAGACATTGGAACTCCTTCCAAAACTCTTCCTCAAGGTCTGAGATGTTTTTTCCTTGACCTCAAATCTGGGCACTGTCATAATTTCCCCCCTCACATGGAAAATTTAGTTGGGGGCATTTCCTGCATTTTAAGGCTTTTTGTCATATGTTCTATTAGCACTCAAAAAAATGGAATTGATTTTTGACTGACATTTTAGCTGAACCATTGGCCCACGTGATGTAATTTTAAGTGTAATTCTCTTTGGATTTCAAAAACAAAGTAGCTGAAGCCTATTAAGCATTATCTAGAAAACCCCCCTTTCCCGCCAGCTCTGTCCCATATGTGCGCTAAAAGGGGTGCATTTTTAAAGGCCAATCTGTTAACATTTTGAGAAAACTTGTGGGTAATCCTGAGCCTTATCTAGGATGGTGTCTTCCATTTAGAAAGATATGATGGTGGGATCACTCATGTTTCTCCTGTGAGTCTTCTCGAGACAGGCCCAGTGGAGTTTTGGAGTTCTGCTTTACAGCTCACATTCTCCTTCTTCTTCTTCTGGAAATCGGCAACTACAGCCGTCTTCCTCTTGGGCAGTTTGTATCGGTCTCATAAATGCTGAAAAATAATTTAAAAGCAACTTATCTTTTGCTGTTTGTTTTAACCATTTAACATCCAGTGTCCGTAAATCACAGTCACAGGACAACTCTAATTGGAGCAAGTTTATCAATAAGAGAGATGATATCAAGTAGGAGCTTCCTCTCAGGGTTATTTACAATTTCTCCTTACCAATTACTCTTACTGGTCCTGGAAAGCAATTTTCTTTATTTTCTACGATGGCCCAAAATCTTGAGCATGAATCACTACAGCACAAAATTAGTCATATCCCAAATGTAACCATAGTTTCAATTCAGCAGTATGGATTTTAGTCTTGAGGGTTGCTAAGATTACACCATAGACAGTTTCTTTTGAATGAAATGCTTATGGCACCAAGATATTAAAGATACTTCCACTACTTCCCACTACTTTATCTATTGGCAATTAAAGAACTGATTTGGGTGTGAGCTTTTACATGTTTGTGGTTTCCTTTTAAATGTTAGCATGAAATATCTGTGATACTGCTGAGCAACTTTTCATCTTCTCAAAAAAGATTTTATTTATTTATTTTTTATTTAAGAGAGAAAGAGTGTGTGTGTGTGTGTGTGTGTGCGCACGTGCAAGCGGGGGTGGGAGGGGAGAGCAGAGGGAGAGGGACAAGCAGACTCTGTGCTGAGTGTGGAGCCCAATGCGGGCTCAATCTCAGGGCTCTGAGATTATGAACTGAGCCGAAACCAAGAGTCAGATGCTTAACTGACTGACCCACCCAGCCCCAAGCAACTTTTCGTCTTAAACAGATTTTTTTTTTATAGCCCAACAAAGCAAGAGGGCCTGCCTCAATCTTACATGCTTCCTACTGTAAAAAAATAACCAAGGGGAGTAACATCACAAGAGGCCAACCTAGCTTGTTCCTGACTTTAGACTCCGTCATAAGAAGAACCACTAACAACCATTCCAGAACAAACTCCCAGACAGTCCCAGAACATGGGGATGAAGCTGCAGCACCCCCACCTTGGCACTACAGAGACCAAGGCGGAGTGTATTAGGAGGGTAAGAGAAGCAGCTACCGTTGGCCATGCTGCCTCTCCTGCAGGCCAGTGCAGCCCCACGCAGAGGGATCTCTCTGAGCCTCTCGCTCCTCCGGCGGGAAAAGAGAACTCAAAGGGAATCACCAGCTTCTCCCAGCATTGGAGTCCCTTTATGGGAGCTCCTAGTCTGATCTCGCACCCCAGGAAAGGCAGGGGAATCTGCAGGGTCCAACCACTGGCAATCTGACTGTGGTGGAGAAGGGGGAGGCGCTTGCAGCCACCAGCACACAGATCTTGGCAGACTGAGTACATACTTGCCGTGTCCAAGGAGCAATCCCAACCAAAGCTTTGTTTATCTGCAGAGCCACGTTGAGGGCTCACCATGACCAGGGAAGTTGATAGGGTGCAAATCTGCCTGCCTCAGACCCTCAAACAAGGAGTTTTGTCCACTACAGAGCCTGGCTTACCCGTGCCCAGGCAGGGAGCTGAAACACAGCCTCACCTGCTGTGGAGAATGTCTTCCAGCCCCGTCTAACCAGAAGGGCCAAAATTCAACTGAAGCCCAAATTCAATACCTGCCGGAATATCTTTCAGGAATGAAGGAGAAATCGAGACATTCTCAGATGAAAAATTAGGAGAATTTGTCATCAGAAAGCCTATCCTAAAAGGATGGCTAAAGGAAAGTCTCTAAATAGAAGAGAAATGATAAAAGAAGGAATCTTGGAACATCAAGAAGGATTAAAGAAAAGAGGAATGAACAAATGTATGGATAGATACAATAAACTTTCCTTCCCTTGAATTTTCCAAATTATGTTTGACAGTTGAAGCAAAAATTATAACAGTGTCTAATATGGTTCTTAAAGTATGTAGTGGTAATATTTAAGATAAGTATATTATAAATTGGAGGAAGTTAAAAGGATGCAAAAGGCAGTAATATTTTTAGACGTCATTCAAAGTGTTATAATGTTGGGCGCCTGGGTAGCTCAGTTGGTTAAGCAACTGCCTTCGGCTCAGGTCATGATCCCGGAGTCCCGGGATCGAGTCCCATATCGGACTCCCGGCTCTGCGGGAGGTCTGCTTCTCCCTCTGACCTTCTCCCCTCTCATTCTCAGTCTCTCGCTCTCTAATAAATAAATAAAAATCTTTAAAAAAAAAGTGTTATAATGTTGATACTAGTAAATGGATAAATTATGTATAATAACTAGAGCAGCCACTATGAGAGTTATACAAAGAGATATGCTCAGAAAACTATAAGCAAATCAAAGTGGATTTCTAAAAAATGATCAAGTAATCCCAGGAATGCAGAGAAATGAAAACCAGAGAAAGAAAACAAAAAATAAAATAGTATCTTAGGTCCTAACATACAGAATAATTACATTAAATATACATTGTTTAAATATACCAAGACAGAGATTAGTTGAGTGACCATTATATGTTGTCTACAAGAACTTCACTTCAAATATAAAATGGGGGCACCTGGGTGACTCAGTGGGTTAAGGGTCTGACTCTCAGTTTCAGCTCAGGTCATGATCCAGAGTCATGAGATCAAGCCTTGAGTCTGACTCTGCACTCAGAGTTTGAGGTTCTTTCTCTCCCTCTCCCTTTCCCTCTCCCCTCACTCATATGCATGTACTCTCTCTCTCTCTTTCCCTCTCTCAGATAAATAAATAAAACCTTTTTAAAAAACATATAAAATGTAGTTAGGCTGAAAGCAAAAGCAAGCAAAAAGAGTTAGGTATACCATGTATATGTATACATTAATTTTTTCAAAGCAGGGCTATGTTAATATCAGATAAAGTAGATTTCAGAGCAAAAAAAAAAAAAATGATCAGCCCAGAGAGGGAACCTTCATAATTTTAAAGAAGTCCATTTACCCAGAAGACCTGTATTTACCCAGTATTTAGAAATATTAACTATGTGTATATCAGACAATCAATCTGCAAAATAGATAAACCTGATAAAACTGAAAAGGGGAACACACAAGTCCACAATTATATTTAGAGAATTAAGTGACTAATAAGGGAATACTATGAATAACTTAAACACATACATTTCACAACTTAGAGGCAATAGAACAATTCTTCAAAAAATACAAACAATCACAACTGGCTCACCATGAAGTAAATAACCTGATTAGTCCTGTAATTATTAAGGAAATTGCTTTTGTAATTAAAAATCTACAAAAAGAAAGTCTTTGAGTCCAGAAACTTTTACTAGAGAATTATACCAACTATCTAAAGAAGTGTGGTCCAGAAAATAGAGAAAGAACACATCCCAACTTATTTCAGGAAACCAGTATTAGTCTGATACTAAAACCAGACTAAGACAATTCTAGAAAAGAAAACCATAGACCGCTATCCCTCATAAATGTAGCTATAAAAATTCTTAACAAAATATTAGCAAATAGAATTAAGCAGTATATAAAAAGGATTATGTACCAGGACCAAGTGAAATTTAGTCCAAGGATGCAAGGCTGATTTGATATTCACTCTGACCACACTAACTCGACATAGTGTTGGAAGTTCTAGTCAGCACAGTAAGAAATAAGAAATAAAAATAGTAAGAAAAAAGAAATAAAAGAAATGGCGATTGGAAAGGAAGCAATGAAACTGTCCCTACTTGCAGATGACATTACAGTCATGTAAAATCCCAAAGAATTTACAACATGCTCCTAGAACTAATAAATGAGTTCAGCGAAATAACAGAATACAAGATCAATCTATGAAAATCAACTATACACATAGAATAACAAGGAATGGGCGGAAACCAAAATTTAAGATAAAATACCATTTGCAATTCTTAAAAAAATTTACATGCTAAAGCCTAAATTTAACAAAATACGTACAGGATTGGTATGCTGAAAACCACAAAATGCTGATGAAAGAAATAAAAGAAAAGGAAATAAAAGAAATGTCTTTACTATGTTAAGACATAAATACTTAACATAGTAAAGACATCAGTCCTCACCAAATTAATATACAGATTTACCATGATTGCTATCAGAATCCCAGCTGACTTTTTGCAGTTACAGATAAGATTGTCCTAATATTTATTTGGAAATGCAAAGGAACTAGAATAGCTAAAAGGATTTTGAAAAAGAAGAATGAAGTGGGAAAAAGCCATCTACCCTCTACCTAATTTCAAGACCTATTTTGTGGCCACAGTAATCAAGACGGAGTGGTACAGTGAATAAACACACAGATTAGTGGAATAAGAGGGAAAAACCAGAGATAGCCCCCCACCAGTATAGCTGATTTTCAAGAAAGCCACAAAAACAATTCAGTGAAGGAAGGATAATGTTTTCAACAAGTGATGCCAGAACAATTGGACATCCATAGGGGGAAAAAAACAACTTGACCTAAACCTCTCATACCTTACATAACACTTAGCTAAAAATAAACCACAGATTTAAATGTAAAACATCTAGAGGATGACACAGGAGAAAACAAAAATCTTTGCAATACAAGACCTATAGAGTTCTCAGACATGACTCTATAAATGAAAGAAAAAAAACCCTGGCAAATCATACTTTATCAAAATTAAAACATTCTTCTTTGCAGAAGACCTCGGGAAGAGGAGTGAAAGTCGAGCTACAGAGTGGGCAGAAACACAAACCACACACCTACTGAAGGACTCATCTATTAGGTACCAAGAACTCTCCAATGTCAATAGTAAAACAAACAAAAATCTAATTAGAAAATAGACCAAAGAAATGAAGGAACCTTTCACTGAGGAAAATACACAGGTGGAAAATAAGTACGTGAGAGGTGCCTGGGTGGCTCAGCCAGTTAAGCATCTGCCTTTAGCTCAGGTCACGATCTCTGGGTCCTGGGATCGAGTCCCACATCAAGCTCCCTGCTTCGCAGGCAGTCTGCTTCTCCCTCTCTCCCTCTGCCCCTGCATGGGCTCTTTTGCTCTCTCTGTCTCTCTCTCCCAAATAAATAAATAAAACCTTAAAAAAAAAAAAAAAAAGAAGGGCGCCTGGGTGGCTCAGTGGGTTAAAGCCTCTGCCTTCGGCTCGGGTCATGATCTCAGGGTCCTGGGATCGAGCCCCACTTCCGGCTTTCTGCTCAGCAGGGAGCCTGCTTCCCCCCCTCTCTCTGCCTGCCTCTGCCTACTTGTGATCTCTCTCTCTCTGTCAAATAAATAAATAAATAAATAAATAAATAAATAAATAAATAAATCTTTAAAAAAAAAAAGTATGTGAAAAGATGTTTGACCCTTAGGGGAAGGCAATGACTACAGTGGGCTATCACAGTATTCCTCTTCGAACGGCTGGGTAAGAAACTGTGGCAGTACAAAATGCTGGCAAGGGTGAAGAGAAGTGATCGCTCATGTGCTGCTGGTGGACCTTTAAATGGGACAACTCCTCCAGAAAACAGTCTGGCAGTTTCTTAAAACAAAAAGTCATATGGCCCAGAAATTGCACTCCGGGGCATTTAAGTTAGTGATAAGAAAACTTATGTCCACACATAAACTGTATGTGATTATTCACAAAGGCTTTATATGCAATAGTCAAAAACGAAATAAATCGAAATGTCTCTTAGTTGGTGATGGTCAAACAAACTGATGTTGGTTCAACGGTGCCACAGAACGCTGGTCAGCGGTAAACAAAACAAAACAAAGCAAAACATCCACTGTTGAAGCACATCATGCCTTGGGAGGATCTCTGGTATTAAGCTGAGTAGAAAAAGACAATCTGAAAAGGTCACATGCTTATAATCAACTTACATGTTGCATGCTTCTATTTATATAACATTCTCTAAGGGACAAAAGTGTGGAGATGGGGGATTCTTGGGGGGCTCAGTTCGCTAAGTGTCTGCTTTCAGCTCAGGTCATGGTCCCACGGTCCAGGGATCGAGTCCTGCCTCGGGCTCCCTGCTCAGCGGGGAGCCTGCTTCTCCCTTTGCCTGCTGTTCCTCCTACTTGTGCGCGCTCTCTCTCTCTCTCTGACAAATAAATAAAATCTTAAAAAAAAAAAAAAAAGTGTAGAGATGGAAAACAGACTCTTGCTACCAGGAAGAACAGGGAGGGAGTGGATGTGACCACAGAGGACCAGCAGGAGGGGATCCTGGTGGTGAGAGAGTACTTTTGTATTGGTTGTGCTGGAGGTCACGCCCATCTACACACGTGATCAAATGACATACAGCTAGACACACGCAATGTGCCCATGTCAACTGCCTTGTTTTCATACTGTGCTCTAGTTACAGAAGATGCAACCCCATGAATGACACCTGAGACCTTTCTGTACTCTCTCTACAATTTCCTGTAAACCTATAACCATTGCAAAATAGAAAGGTTTTTTTTAATGGTCTAAAATTTTTTTTCTAAAGATTTTATTTTTTTGACAGAGAGAGAGAAATCACAAGCAGGCAGAAAGGCAGGCAGGGAGAGAGGGGGAAGCAGGCTCCCCGCTAAGCAGAGAGCCCGATGCGGGGCTCGATCCCAGGACCCCGAGACCATATCCCGAGCCAAAGGCAGAGGCTTTAACCCACTGAGCCACCAGGCGCCCCTATGGTCTAAAATTTTTAAAAAGTGCATTACAGCTTCATTGCAACTCACTAATTACCTATCACCATTCTTGGTAAAGCATTTGTATTGTAGGTGGGGGTGAAGGAGGGAAGGATAATTCTGTAAATCAGAGATTTCGGTGAGAGTTTGGGGGAGGGCAACTGTTTTCCTATGCATTACAGAATTTCAGCAGCGACTCTGACTCCTTTCACTAGATGCCCTCCACACCCCCAAGGTTGTGACCACCAATGTCTCCAGACGTTACCAAATGTCCCCCATGGTGGCAAAACTGTCCCTCTCTGATAACTTCTGTGCTATACTAACCAAAAAAGGAATCTTTTCCTTTCTACTGTAAAAAGTTTTGCCTCAAAAGAGCTCATATCGAATATGCTTATATTGGTCTTACGTCGTTTGAATAAATACAGGAGTTTCTTTCTGCCACGTTTAAGGACGGAGAAACGGAGCACGAGAAAGAACACCAGGAACAGCACGGCAGCCGATGTCAGTGTGAGGAAGAAGATGATGATCTTGGGGGTTTGACCTTTAAAAAAGAGCAAAGAGAGAAATGCATGCAGATACATAGTTTTGCAAATACACATATATTTATAGTTACATTGGTAAACCCTTAATCACAAAGAGAAGTGGCGCCTTGGACATCTCTAACCAGCTAACTTAATAAACTTGCCTGCATGTAAGAAAACTTAAAAAAAACAAAAACAAAAACCTAAATATTTTTTTTCCAGAGGCCCACAAAAATTAAGTGGCTTGGCCTCTCTAGAATATAGAAAATATGGGACTCTAGAATCCCCCTAATTTGACATTATCAGAGGTGGAGTGTTTTTCTGGATAGTTTTACCTTGCCTTGCTCACTGACATGTGCCTCAGATTGGATGAAAACACTTGAACAAATTTGATGGGTTTCTTGATGCCAGGATAAAGGAAGGGAGGCATGCAGGAGGTACCCATTGTAGGCAGAGATGTGAGGCATCACAGTATTGGGGCGATTTAAGATTCCAATCAGAATAATACATCCACTCTGATTTAATAGCAATAAACCAGCTACCTGGATCTCTTGCAGGGGCAGGCATGGTGGCAGAGGTTGTACCTGGAGAGAAGTCAGCCAAAGCTGGTCCACATACTGCATCTCTTTCCTTCGTCCCATTCACAAGTACAGACTTCCCCTCCAAGGAACAGCTTAGACCATCCAATGAAAAGAGTTCAAAGAATTAATTCAGGTACAGGTCATTCGAATTGAAAATACTGCCATTTTCCGTCCAATAACGTAGCCTCGTGACAAAGATGTATGGGTCTGGGCTCATAAAGATATTATGGAAAACATACACTTGACTGGCTGGTTTCCTCGAGCTTTCACAGTTTCTCCATAATCCACCCTACTCCACCCAACTAACTGGATTCGTCTTTCTTCCCAGGCTGGGGAGCCCTGGCCCCCAACTGTTCCCAGACTCTTTTGCCTGGTTCGTCTCTCACCCTCAATTGCATAAGCATATTTGACCATCTCTGGCATATATGAAGGACCTAGCTAAGGGTTAGGAGTTCCTAACCCTATGATGTGTTTGTTGGCATCAGACAGACAAGGGTTTGAGCCCAGGTCTGTCCCTGTGCAGAATGACCATGGGCAGGTTAAGAAAATCTCGCTAAGCCCGTTTTCTTGTCTGTAAAATAAAGTATGTGTACTCTGAGGACTGTTGTGAAGGGCAAATGAATGACCCCAAAGACACACTCATGGGGCTGGACTTTATGAACCCAGACCCGCACATCCCAATAAATGGTGGCCATCACCATCACCATCACTGATGCCATCACCGTCATCATTGTCCTATGTCTTTTCCCTCGTCCTGTTACCTAATGCAAAACCCTCTTCCTCCAAAACCAGTTCAATCCCGCTTTCCATGCAGACTCACTGACTTCTCTACACTATTTGTGTCGAAAGACCTTAAAAAAAAACCAACGAAAAACCTTTCCCGATCTGTACAAAGCAATATTTTTGCAAAACCCAAGAATGTAAATGTAAAATAATAAAATGATTTTCTAGTAAGAAAATCAAATGAAAAAAAAAAGAACAAAGGCATATAAAACACAAGACCTCAATTTTTATGAGTTGATGGATACACATGACTCTGCCAGTTGCCTTATACATTTCTAAAGGCTAACTCTCAGAATGTGTAGTGTTCCTGCCATGGATCCCACAAACTGTCGGTGGACCAGCACCCGTCCTCAGACCACACTCTGAGTAGCTCTGGTCCTCGTCACACAGGTCAACGGACGTATTCCCATGGATGCTGTTGGCCGTTTTACTTCCGTGATGTCCTTGTTTGCCCAAGTGGGTGTTGTGTTTTTGAGGGCAGGAAACATAATGTACCCTTCTTGTGTCATTCTCAGTGCTGGCCTTGCACCCTTGGAGATGGGCTGAGCCATCAGGGAGGAAGGATAAGAGGCAGAAGGAGATTGGAAGGAAACAACAGCTGGGGAAGACAGTAAGAAAGTTCCAGCAGATTTGAGCTAAATGCTCTGGGTGTTATTTCTGGAGAAAACGCTCTCTGTGTACCCAATTACTACTACCTCACGGCGTTCACATGCTGCCTATTTGTATGCTTTTCTGTGCCTATACTTGAGAGATTCTTTAATTAGGCTCCACGTCCACGTGGGACTGGAATTCATGACCCTGAGATCAAGAGCCACACCCTCGCGCTCCCCTGACACCGGCCAGGCGCCCCAGACAGATTTTCTTTAAAACTTCAATGATAACGTTGTCTTTAAAAACGTTAACCCAGGGACACCTGGGTGGCTCAGTTGGTTGAGCGTCTGCCTTCAACTCAGGTCACGATCCCAGGGTCCTGGGGTCGAGTCCCACGTCGGGCTCCTTACTCGACCGGGAGCCCGCTTCTCCCTCTGCCTGCTGCTCCCCCTGCTTGTGCGCTCTCTCTCTCTCTCTCTTTCTGACAAATAAATAAATAAAATCTTAAAAAACAAACTTTATAAAAAAATAAGTAAATAAACCAAAAAGCTTAACCCAGATTCTCTATTTTGAAAGCAAAAGGAAATTGTACATACTTTGTCCAGGGTTGACAAGTGCTGTGTTTCTGATCGTTAAATGTCCCGAAGCGACAGTCTTTACAACCTGCATAAAAATTAAAGCAACAATTTTTTTTTAAAAAGGGAATATTTTTATGATTTTCATAACTTTTCCTGTGATGAACATAATTACATAATAATAAAGTCATTAACAATACAAGCTCCATAGTCTGTTCAACAATGCTTCTGGAAATGAAACCCCAAGATGACTAAAGTTTTTGTTCTAATTGTACATAGGGTATGGTATATAAATGTACAGAATGTATGAAAATGCATTTTGGTATGATCCTGGTAAATAACAAATATTGTGGTTTCAAAGTGTTTCCATTGATTGAAAAATAATTTGGTAAATATATGCATGCCTCAGTGGTTCAGTGTGTTACTTCAAGGTTCTACTCATCTATGTCTTACTTTATAGTCAAGGGACCAAGACCTAAACTAATGACATATGTCTAGATAAGCAGACTGGCCCTAGATTGAAGAAGAGCAAACCTACCCTCTTTGGCTAATTCTTGACCTTGCTTACAATCCGGTTCACACATAGTGCATCCTGCTCCCAAGCAGTGGAATCCTGAGATGCACTCACACTCTGCATTGCTGATGGGAGAACACACCTTCTTGGTCCTGAAAACACCTACAAAATTTCCCAAGTTATATTACACTTGACCTCTGACTCCAGGAAGCAAATTGATGTTCTACAATAAAAATCATGCTAACAAACAAACAAACAAAGAAACCCCCACAAAAACCATGCTCTCTCTTACAATGTTCCTGATGACCATAAAGGATAAAGTTCATTTGCAAATCTCTATAGAAGACATTTTTATATCTTCCTAATTAAATGCTTCTCTCTCGTCAAATGAGTGTGTCCTCTAATATTGAAAAGCTCAATCTGCAAATTATTGCTTTTACAGCAGATTATTTTACTGGACCTTCCTTATGACAGAGGAACAAGCATAGTTAATGCTTAATGCTTTCCAGAGGGATCAATACACTAGGCAATAAGAACCCGTCATCCCGACACATGTCAGGATCAACATACATTTTTTAAATCGTACCTTCACACTGCCTGCATATGACACAGGACTTTTGTCCACTGGTGCTGGAGTAACTATTCGGAGGACAAGGAATGCAGATCTGATCCTTGCTTTTCCCACAGAAAGTACCTAAGAAGGTAGATAATAGGTGAACTGTTTGACAATGGGCAGTCATCGCCCAAAGCATTATGAAATTCACAAGAAAACTAGAGTAAGAAACAATGATTAGTTTCTAGGTGGCACAGCGAGACGCTTTATTTTGATTGACTTTTACAATTACACATTTGCAAGATTTCCCTTAGCAGAGCCACAGAATTCTAAATAACAAAGTATAGATATCACAATAAACCAACAGAAAGAAACTCGTTTCCTTTAACTACTGAACCAAAATGAATTTCTCTTGATTGATCCAGGAGATCAATATGGGTGGATTCTGGAGATCAGCATCCTCCATCAGAATACTGACAATGTACATGTCTAATTCTCCCCACTCGGAGAAGCCCCCTGCCACTTCTTAGTCCCTGCTGTGCCCCCCAGACTGAGCCCAGGTCCTCACAGATAAGCCTGACATTTACTGAGGTCTAGCTCTGTGCCATGCACTGTTCAGAACCTCTCATAAGCTCCTCCCTGCAGAGCCCTCAGATAGGTTCTTTGATTATCCCCAGATGCCAAAGCTGAGGCATAAGGAGTAAGTGACATGGCTACATTCACACAGCTAAGAATCAGCATCCAAGAAATAATTGGAAATGAATGAATAAGAAAATCATTGAAACAGAGCTCAGTAACCCTCACCCTGACCACTAGACTACCTGAACCCGTGCTCAGCAAAACAGATCGAACACACATTAATTTGGTTCTTACCAGCTGGGCATTTACTACAAGAATCCTGCATTGATCTTGTCCTCTCAAAATTCATGACCAACAACACGGTAGCCACTATGTTGTAATAGCCACTGCCCATGGCGAAGTCTTGCATAGATAGGATACGAGCAAAGCAGATTCCAAGAGAGTTGTAATCAAAGCAGCTGGTTTCACAAATATCACTCTGCAAAAGGTAAAAATTTCCAATGAGGTGCTTTCTCCTTTTAGGATTATCTACATTTCATTGCCGGAAAAGCCAGCAAATGCATGGACACTTCCATGATAAGCCAAACATGTCTACACACATAGCTTTGTGCAGGTTTGCCAAAATCTAAGCATGCACTCTCCAAAACGTTTTGCCAAAATGCAGAAATAACAATAACAGGAATTTTGGGGGACTTTCATAGACACTTAGCATTAGCACCCAGATTTCAACAATGCCAGCTGTTTGCTGGCTCCGAGACAGAGTTCTTTAAATGACAATCTGTCAGTCTTATCTAATAGTTCAGCTCGGTGGGGAGCTATTTCCTTACTCTTTCCCCCTTGTCTGAACCATATGTGAACATTTCAACACCCGGTTGCTAAAATGTTGAAGCACTCCTCTGCTCAACTCATGATCACATTTTCTTAATTGACACATATTTGCCCATTCTGAGATTTGAAGCTCATATAGTAACAAAACTAAGTAAGAAATCTCTTTAGGCGAGATGCTTAATCTTTACTTAATAGGCTATGGAATAAAAGTTATTAGAAATTAGAAGGACAAAAAGTCTAGACGTGGAGAAAAGGAATAAAGCATCTATCCTTACCCTAACTCCTTTCTCCCCCAACTGTCCCAAATGGACAAACCTGGAGATCTCAGGGCTGGTGAAGAACTTTCCACTCCTTGATCTTCAGAGCAGTGAGATTTTGCCTCTTCGTTCTGTGCGAGTCAAAGGCAGGGACTTGGTGACTCAGCTGGGGGCGGGGCCTCATGGGAAATCCCCAACACGACTCAGTGAGGTCGCCCATTTGATGTTTGCTGACCCCAAAATCCCCTAGAGCCTCCGTCCTCCCTTGACAATGGCACTTCAAACCATTTCTTGGAAGCAGCTATGTACTGTTAGGATATCTTTCAGATGACTTTGGGAAAGGATGTCGTCCCTTAAAGTAGCCCTCCTTGTCAAAGCCTTTCGTGCGTCCTACACACATATTTGAGATTTGAGGGATGAAATCCACTTCTAAAGAAATTTCAGCACTTTTGCCATATCCTACCGTCTGCCGGTATAATAACAGTGATGCTCTAGCCATAACCATGGAGGCCCCTGATGTACCAGGCATCACTCTAATAAGCACTTAAAGAATACTATCCTCAAAAGAACCCCAGGAGTTGACATTATCATTATTATTAGAGTAGCATTAAGCAAATGAGAACATTGTGCCTATGATTCTAGCCAGATAATCAGAAGGATGGGGAGCCGGGATTGGAACCCAGGGCAGCCTGATTCCTATCTATTGAGCTCCTTGCTGTGTGGGTGAGATGGGGGAAGAAGAAGAAGAAGAAGAAGAAGGGGATATGAAGAGAAGTGGAGACAAGGAAGGCATAGAACTTACAGGGTAGACGACTTTGGATAAAGTTGAGATCTAGGAGGGTTTTTTTTTTTCCTTTTTTTTAGAAAACCGTTATTCCAATTTAAAAAAGTGGAGGGAGAAGGGGTACCTGGCAGGCTCAGTCAGAAGAGTATGCGACTCTTCATCTCGAGGTCCTGAGTTCAAGCCCCATGTAAGGTGTAGAAATTGCTTAAGTAAACAAATAAAAACTTCAAAATATTGAAAAGGAAGAAGAAGAGGAAGAGGAGTGCAGGAGAAAGAGGAAGAAGGGTTGGTGAGAAGGAGGGAGGAAGAGAAGGAAGATGCTCTAGAGACACTAAGATGAACCTGTCCAGCATTGAGAAGCTAGGGGACCCTCAGGAAGACAACCAGGGAAACTATAGCAAGAGCGGTTTCAACTAAAACAGATGGCTTTCTGTTAGGATCCAAACAAAAAGACCTGTTTTCCCCCCAGGAGACATGAGGGCTTAGTGTCAAATCTGGGGGAGGAAGAGAAGGGAGGAGGGAGCTAATGTTTATTAAACACTTGCTCTGTGCCGAGCACTTTACATATTTCCACGACTCCATTGCCACCATCCTCCTTAGAAACTTTCAGTGGCTCCCCATTGTCCATTAAAGGAAACCTAGATTCTATAGCCCACCATTCAAGGACTTCCGGACCTCACCTGCAGTCACCTTTAAAAAAAAATTAAGATAAACTTCACACAATATAAATTTTACTATTTTAAAGTGTTTATTTCACATAATTTACGGATATTCACTATGTTGTGCAACTACCATCAGTATATCATTCCAGAACATTTTTATCACTCTCCAAAGATACCCGTGAGCCGTGACTCCCAAATGCACCCTGACCTTGACCCTGGTAACCACTAGTCTGCTTTTTGTCTCTATGAATTTGCCTGTTCTGGACATCCCACATCCACAGACTCATCCAAAAGACACCCGGCATGTAGGTCTCAAGAAAACACTAACTGTTATTACAAGACTTAGTGCTTTAAAATTTTCCTTCCCTAGATTCCCAGGCTGGTGATCAATAAAGGAACCAGGGCAAGAAGAAGAGAAGGAAAATGCCTGGGTTGCCCACAGAACTTATTCCCAAATTCTGAGAGTCCTCAGGGAGTCACTTTACCTGTGATGATTATGGGATCCCCTCCACCGGCTTCAGCAGAGTCGGCCCCATGTAGGAGTTTCATACCATATAAAAATGACATCACTGACCACCTAACACTTTCAAAGTCATGATCTAACCAAGTTGCCTCCTCATTTACATGTGGTCCTCTGTTTAACTTTGCCGCGTGACATTTAACTGGACTCTATTTTCATTTAACTAAATGTTACTAGTGTTACTTACTAATCTACGCTTTGGATAGTCTGTGGGCAGAGACATTACCTCCTCTGAAAGTGACGTCTGTCATTTCCCAGCACAGTAATTAGCTCACTTTTTCAGGCTGAGCTAGTGACATGAGAGTCTTTGCTAAGAGGAAAGATCTCGAGATTAGCTTCGCCAACCTGTGTTAAACAAAGTCAACCCCTTCAGTTAGTCTACTGAAGGCAATGCACAGCTTCATTCGAGTGTTTAAGGAGTTGTATACTGTTCACTTGACATATTCTTGTTTGATAAAACCGTCACAGGAAGCTAAGGCAAATTCCACAGTTGACCTGGTGCACACACTCTCCACACTAACCAAAGGTAAACACTTCCCCGAAGCTCTCAGTCCACGGCCTAGAAACTCACGGTGACAGCATCTCTGTACAGGGCTGTGGCCTCGGAAGGGCAGGCACAGTGTGGGCCCCAGAGTGCTGCAGCTGGGAAAGGCAAATTAATTAGCCAAATCCTTGGAATGTAAATAGATTCTTGAATAGTCTGTTATTTTGCAATACCTGGGATGAGACAGATTCTCGTATAATCTATTATTTTGCAAGAACTGTATGGCACGTATAGTTTCCAAAATTCCCCAGTGTCCATCTTCTTGATCCTATTAATGTTCCTGTTTGTGGTTCTGGGAGTCCTTGTGGATTAGCGTGGAATTCATAACAGTTGCATGTGAAGTCTGAGGAACCCTTTGCAATATTAATTCATGTTACTTTTAAATATGTATATGCATAGCGAGTAACAAAAGAACTGCAGGGTTGGGGGTGCATGGCTGGCTCAGTCCGTACAGAATATGACTCTTAATCTTGGGGTCGTGAGTTCAAGTCCCATGTTGGGTGCAGAGATTACTTAAATAAATATAGACAAATAGGGGCCCTGAGATTGCTCAGTCACTTGAGTGTCTGACTCTTGATTTCGGCTCAGGTCATGATCTCAGGGTCGTGAGAACGAGCCCCGCATTGGGTTCCACGCTGAGTATGGAGTCTGCTTGAGAGTCTCTCTCCCTCTCCCCCTACCCACCCCCACCCCACTCACATGCTTTCTCTCAAAAAAAAAAAAAATTAATGAAATTTAATTACAGTGCAAAGATAAAAAGTCTCAGATACATTGAAATAATTTTAGCTATTTGATATTTGTCAGTTATCATTTTTTTTTAAGATTTTTTATTTATTTATTTGACAGAGGGAGAGAGATCACAAGTAGGCAGAGAGGCAGGCAGAGAGAGAGGAGGAAGCAGGCTCTCCGCTGAGCAGAGAGCCCGATGTGGGGCTCGATCCCAGGACCCTGAGATCATGACCTGAGCCAAAGGCAGAGGCTTTAACCCACTGAGCCACCCAGGCGCCCCTATCAGTTATCATTTTTAATATTTTCTTTTCTTTTCTTTTTAAGATTTTATTTATTTATTTGAGAGACAGAGAAAGTGAGAGAGAGCACGAGCGGAGAGAAGGCTAGAGGAAGAAGCAGATTCCCCCTGGAGCTGGGAGCCCGAGGCGGGACTCGATCCTGGAACTCAAGGATCATGACCTGAGCCGAAGGCAGTTGCTCAACCAACTGAGCCACCCAGGCGCCCCTAATAGATAATTTTAAAGCTTTTAGTAGAGTAACTTTTTAAAAACAAACATGAAAAATAATTTTATTTGAAAAAATTCTATTACATTTACATTTTACATTACATGCATATAAATTCTATATGCTTTGAGTCTAATTATATATTTCTACTCCTTTGTCAGCACTGTCAACAAAACATAAATTATGTGAATTTCTCAATTACAAAAAATGAAATAAAGGCAAGAAAAAAGAAATTTTATGGAGCAACTACATCATAATTTATGAATTATCTGTCTTTACCACCCATTTAAACATTCCCAGACCATCCAAGTACATTCAGGTAACTGCAATAATTAAATTTGGTTGTCACTGACATTTTCCCAACTTTGCGACATAAAAAGTTGCTATTGTTGGGACGCCCGGGTGGCTCCGTGGGTGAAAGCCTCTGCCTTCGGCTCAGGTCATGATCTCAGGGTCCTGGGATCGAGCCCCGCAACGGGCTCTCTGCTCGGTGAGGAGCCTGCTTCCCCCTCTCTCTTCTCCTGCCTCTCTGCCTACTTGTGATCTCTCTGTCAAATAAATAAATCTTTAAAAAAAAAAGTTGCTATTGTTATTTTGAAGACATCTCTGCTGGAGTAGAAAAACAGAACGCATTTAACGCATCTTTAGCTTGATTTGTCACTTTCAAATATTCAGACATACAGTGTGTGAGTTCCATTTCTACCCCTGCTCTGGACTCCATAAGTGTTAGCAAAAGTGTTGAGAGGCACGGAGCAGACATTCAAGAAACCTTTATTGAATGAATAGATGAATGAATGAATGAATGAATGAATGAGTCTGTGAACTCCAGTCTCCTAGCCTGCCTACTTCCTCATGCCCTTACCTTTTCTTTCTCTCTCTCTCCTCCTTGGGAAATCATTCTGGTGTGTATACCCCCACCTACACTGCACCCTTCCCCGCCTCGGGTCTCATGTAAGATGCTTTTGTGCTGATGGCTAGCATTTACTGAGTACTTACTCCCTGCAAGGCATGATTCTACATGTTTATACAGTTTCCCCAAGTATACCTTCCAATAGCCTTTGTCCTTACTTTACAGATGAGAAAACTGGGGCACAGAGAAGCCGGGTAGCCTGTCCAGGGTCACCTGGCTGGTTGGTTCTGGAGTCCACACCCTTGACAAGGACTCTCAATCTTTCTGTGCGTGGTGCCCTTTCATCCTGTGATCTCTATGCTTACCCCTCACTGATTAATATTCTTAAGTTCGTAAAATACAATGCAAAGGATTACAGAGGAAACGAATTGCTTTGCAATCTATTCACCAAATACTTAAAAGGGCTACTTGCAACGTGGTACTATATGGACTTTGTCATGAACACATGCCTGTCATAATTTCAGATTAACCATGAGTCATAATTTCAAATTAATCATGAGTATAAATGGTATTTTGAGATATCTGCAATAACTGTAACATGATATGGAAATAACTGGTCTCCACTGGTGTGATTTTATAGGTACTGTGCCTCTGGCTATGCTCTGTCGATTTTTAAATTCAAGACTGAAGGAAATACTAGACTCCTGCTGGAAGTTAGTGAAAATAAAAGATGTAATTCTTCCCATCCAAGTTCACAGACCCGAGTTTTATCCACATGCCTTGGTCTTCTGCAGACCCCCATACCTAGCCTCCTTGCAGCCTTTCATATCTTGTGTTGAGACAGATATACTCAATACTTAGCTTTAGCTCCGGGAATTTGCTTAGTCTCCAATTCATTCTTCTTTTGAATGATCCTTACGTGGATCCTGTCGTGCACCTTCAGGCGAGAGCTCATCTATCTATGCAATTTGTATCCCTCATCATCTCCATCAAGATGGCATGTTTCTTATGGTCTATCACTTCCTATGTTCCTCTCCTATGGGCCCTTCACCAGTGAACTTACACAGACTGTGACCATGATAAATGTTTTCTAATAATTAATAATAGCTAATACTTACCGGTTGCTTCCTGCATTGCAGATGTACTCGGCGTACTGTTCAGCCTCTTAGCAATTCTACAAGGCAAGAACTGTTGTTACTCTTCCAGTGTTAAAGAAACCGAGCTGGAAGAAATTCAAGTGACCAAGCCAAGTGTTAATGACAGCACTGAAGTGTCTACTATGGGCCACTGTTTTAACTTCATCTCTGTTAACTCCTTTAATCCTGAGAATAACCCTGTGAGGTTATCCCCGTTGTACAGGCGGGCGCTGAGGCATGAGGGTCAGCTAATTTGTCTAGGATCACCCAGCTAGCATGGGGCAGAGCTGGGCTTAAACACTGACAGCGTATTTTCTCCGCACACCGATAGCCGCAGTTAGGGAAAGAAGCCAGGACCGGAGCCCCTGCTGTTGTCACTCCAAGGCTATTAACGTGGCCATGAGTCATGACTAACTCAGGAGCTACTCATTCCTGTGAATGAATAAGTGTTGACTCAGCAGCGGAGCCTGAGACTGCCAATGTAGTGGTTTGAGAGCTGAATCGGAAACCACATTTGAGCTCATCTATGTGAATGATTGCCAATAAACTGACAGTCGATTTCAACTTTGAGAAATGTGATGAAGAGTGCAATCGATAGTAGCCACTTTTTGGAGGAAGCTAGATTGACTTCTAAAAATTTAAGAGCATGTAACAAAAAATTATTAAATAAACAGGAGTTCTATATTTTAACATTCCACTGAAGATAGTTGCCACAGTTCACTTAGGGGGAAGTGTTCTTTGGACCGCAAGTGACAACTGTGATCAAAGAAAAATTATCTCAACAAGCAAAATTGTCCCGAAGCTTATGACTTTCTGCGGAAAGCCAGCTTCTGCCTGTGGCCCCTCTCCCTGGCATTCACCTTAGCCCTGGGGAAGGAACGTGCTTTTATAAAGAACAAATACACAAATGTATCCAGTTATTTCACAAACTTAACTTCGTCAACTAACATGCAAGGTTTTTTTTCCTCCAAGTCAAAAGCGAGACAACATCAGAAGACGGATCTCGTTTCCTTCTAACTTCTTTTCTTTAAGATTTTATTTAACAGAGCACAAGTAGGCAGAGCAGCAAGCAGAGGGAGAGGGAGAAGCAGGCTCCACCCTGAGCAGGGAGCCTGACCCCAGGACCCTAGGATCATGATCCAAGCCGCAGGCAGACACTCAACCAACTGAGCCACCCAGGCATCCCCTCCATCTGAACTTTTTAATGGTGATCAGTATTATCTACCAAGTAACTCCAGTCACGTCAAATCCATTTCATCCTCTACAAAATCTGTGTCCCTTTCTTCCAGATTTCCATAATAACGGAAGACCACTGCATAAACCATCGGTTTTCACTGACGTGTTTTTCAGTTAAATGCCGCCGCACTAAATAAGAGTTCTAATGGACACACATGTAAGTTGTGAATACCTAATATACACCTAGGAGGTCTATCCCACTCTAGCAATTTCCAAGTCTTGTTGTTACTATCACTAAATTATTCTCTATCCCTTATCCATTCAATAAATCCGATTCATGAGCATTTTCTGAGTGTCTGATGCAAGTGTGCCCACGATCTGACCTGTCACTTCTCCCACTTTCCGTTCTTCCACTCCCCTCAAGCAGCCCTGTCCTGCTGTTCTTTGAGGGAAGGAACACACACCGGCTTCAGGGCCCTTCTTTGCTGCTCTCTCATCTAAAATCTGGTCTTCTCACTTTCTAGATGACTTGTCCCCTCATCTCACTTAGGTTTCCTCCTCTCCCTGTTACTCTCCATCTCCTTTCACCCCTCTACTTTCCTTGCTTGTACTTACCACCACCTGGCACATAGTTATTTGTGCATTTGTTTATTGTCTTCTCCCACTCTCAGGGAAGTGAGCGCCATGCGAGAGGACGCGGTTTTTCCACTGCTGTCTCCCCAGCACCCAGAGCAGCGCCGGGCAAGTGAAGCTGGGCACAGCTTCTTGAATGAGTTTTGTTGTCTTGTGAGGCACAGGTAGATAAGACCCCATGCCAAGAGCCTTTACACCCTAGAGAGGAAGGAAGTTTGCACAAATAACTATGCTAAGGCCGCCCAGCCTTACAGATTCTGTAAGAGGAGAACAAAGGGCTATAGGAACAGACAGTCTCCCCCAGCGCTTTGTACTGCGATTGGGTTTTGCAAAATGGAAAATACCTTGAAAGGCTGGTAGGGAAGCAGATGGCATTCCAGTTAGAGGGAACTGCTTTGTGCCAAAGCATGGAGGCAAAATACAGGGTACCTTCAAGGAACAGAAAAAATGCGTGAGGAAGAGTAACAGGTCAGAAGGAACCACAGTATGGAGGGGTTCAAACACCGTCGCATACCTTCTTTTGATTGCCATCCCCTGCTTGGGCGTCCGCTGCCAAAGCCCACAGGTCCACAGCACTAGGCGAGCACGCCAAAGGTTGCCGGGAATATGGTTTTCGCTGTGGGTGCAGCCCTGGCTTAACACCACGTGCAGTAAATGGGATACAAGATAGTCAAAGGGCAGGAGCAAGGACTCAAAGTTCTGCTAGATTCAAATGTGTGCTGCTGGGTGGAATACTGATCACTTCGACCACTGAGAGAAATGTCGTTGGGGCTCGTGGATCACCGTGTTCCCAAGATCCCTGGAATCTGGAAACGCTGCGGCAGTGTTGGAGTAAAGGTCCGCCACAGGACAGCCCGATGGCACCCCACATTCCAGTTCCTCTGAACTCCTGTTTTACGTAGGATCTCACTGGGTTCCCCCCAATCCCCACTATGGGCAGGCATTACTACTCCCATTTCACGAAGAAAAGGTGTTTTTAACGCTTTTGATAACCCTGGATCGAAACCCTAATCAGATCCTGATCCGATAAGATGGCAGTTAACAGCAGAGCAGGGCGCGGTCTTCCAAAGAGCCAGGGAGAAAGGAGACCGGACGGGGCCCAGGGCCCGGCCCTGTTTCTAACGCAAGGCTCCGCAGGTTCTCCAGAAAGAACCGCTCGGCGCTCCCGTGCGCGGGAACCCGCTCGTCCCTCCGCGTCCGCCACCGAACCCAATCTGGGATGCGGAGGTGGGGAGGGTCGACTTCCTGCCCCGCCTACGCTAGCCGCAACCTCACCCGGAAGTTCGCGGGGTCGCTGAGGTGCGACGGCGACCCCACCGCGGCCGGGAGGTCGTTTGGGCACTTCCGGCCGGCATGGTGGAGCGAGGCCGGGCGCCGCAGGCTCGAGCGCGCCGCACGGGCGGCTGGGAACGCGCGCCGCCCCGCCCCCTGCGGCGCGACTCGGCCAATCCCGGGCGCCGCCGGGGACCGCCCGCCCCGGCCGCCAGAAGCGGGCCTGACGTCAGCGCGGGTCGGCCGCCGGCCTGTGGCCCCCGGCCGACCGTGGGAGTGGTTCCGGGTGGCCCACGCTCGGGGGGGCTTTCACACCGTTTGGGAGCAGAGGCGATGCCACTCCCCGGGGCCCCTCACAGACCTCCGTGTCAGAATTTCCCCCTTGCGCCAGCGCTGCCTCAAATGTCAGGGCTCGCCCACTCTTCTCGTCTCGCCGACCTAACCTTTTGGGGGCTCGGAGGGGAAATTCGCCGTTTCTGCCGGACCTCTCGGAGGCTTGCCCCGAGCCAACCTTTAGTGAATGTTGAAAAGTACGTTCACTCTGCCGCAAATGCCTTCTGTATACCCAGGAACTGCAGTTTAGGCCCTAGCCCTTTTTAGTGAACCTAGGAAAGGGTTAAAATATAGGGACCCTAACCTCTGCACATAAAATTTCCCATTCGCAGTCTGGCGAAATGAATTTAATGTGGAAAAGAAGATTAAAACAGGAGTAAGAAATTGGCTGGAGCCCCATTGTAAACTGTAGTGTTCTACAAATATAAACTAGTAACCTATAGTGATAGTCAAAGGAGGGAGCATCTTTAGGGTAAAACTAAGATAAGTTTTATGAAGTATTTATTGAGCACCTGCCATGTGCCAGGGACTGTAGTAAATGATAGGATTCAGCAGAGACCAAGACAGGAAGGTCCCACCGAATTCACAGGATTGGAGAGAAACAGATAAATAAACAAAAGACGGAATGCTAAATAAGTACTATCAATGAAGTGAAAGATACATCCACATTCATAGAAAATGAGTATTTAGTGAGATGAGACACGAAATGTGACGCATGGAAAAATTAAGTAACCCGCGGCAGTTTCTTTGCTATTTATTGTGATCAGGCTACTTTGGGGGAGGGTTGTTTTTTGGAACCAGGATCTGAATGGCCATTGGTGGCTGTTGTTAATGTAGGGCAGGCAAAAACTTTACCTCGATCTCCTTAGGGTCTCTGGGGGTCTGAGAATTAAATGGACAAAGAAAGGTTAACAGAAGAAAAGCATACAAATTTATTTAATGCAAGTTTTAGGAGACCCAGGAGCCTTCTTAAGAAAATGGAGACTCAAAGAGGTGGCAAAAGGTAAATGTTTACATACAGAGTTGAACAAAGAGTGGCAACTGTGGAAAAGTAGCTAAAGTAAAACAGGGAGACTAAAGGAAGATAAGAGTTAACAAGGTCTCCATGTGCAAATTCTTCTAGACTCAAGGGCCTCTCTCCAGATGGTTCTTTCCTCTTGGCACTGGGAGGGCAGCGCTCACCCGACAGTTTCATCTTCTGCTTTCAGGATGAAAAAATGGGAATCTGAGTGCCTTTCTTGCACCTCTTATTTAAAAAAAATGCCTTTAACTTAGAATAATCAGTATGCCACATATTTGGAGGTAGCAGGTCCTGAACTCCTTCACCCACATATTATCCTATCATTTCTCCATTGCTGGATGAGAAGCTCACCAAGGCAGAACAGTATCTTTTAATTAAATGTTTCAAGTGCTGCAAGAAAAAGATTTTAGGCTCTCAGAAAACAGCCAGAGACTTTTAGTTTGCATGTCCTACAATGCATAAAGACTTATCAAATGTTGAATTAAATAGTGAATAGGATGAGGTATTTCTGCCTGGAAATCAGGGACTGAATTAGGAGGTGTCTTCACTGCCAGTAATAGAGCAACATTTTTTGGTGAATGGTTTAATTTTTTGTTTTGTTCTGCAAATGTGTGATGAGAAATAGCTATGAGCTAGAAAGTTAAGAGAGTGTCATGGATGCTGCGGACTTATTAAGAAATACTGAGAGAGTTTATGGTGGGTAGAGTGTGAACTTTGGTATCAGAATATCTGAATTTGACCAAGACTCTGCAGGACCTTTTAGTCATTTCACCCCTACAGATCCCAACCTCTGCAGCTGTGAAATGAAAAGTATGTTTTCCAGGAAGTTAATATACAATGTCTAAAACCAGTAAGGAAAAATAACAGTATTAGCATATTGTTTAAAAACACAGTTGATTCTTGAACAACGTAAGCTTGTGCAGTCAGAAATCTGCATATAACTTTGACTCCCCCCAAAATTATTAAAAAAATTAATAGCCCACTGCTGATGAGAAGGCATACCAATAAACAATTAATACACTTTGTTATATTTTATATATACTGTATTCTTGTAATAAAGTAAGCCAGAGAATAGCAAATGTTAAGAAAATCATAAGGAAGAGGGACACCTGGGTGACTCAGTCGGTTGGGTGTCTGCCTTTCGCTCAGGTCATGATCCCGGAGTCCCAGAATTGAGCCCCTTGTTGGACTCCCTGCTCAGCAGGGAGTCTGCTTTTCCCTCTGCCCCTCTGCCTGCTTGTGCTCTCTCTCCCTCTCAAATAAATAAAGTCTTAAAAAAAATCGTAAGTAAGAGAAAGTGCATTTAGAGTACTGAACTGTGTTCGTTGAAAAATATCTGTACGGACCCATGTAGTTCAAGCCTATGCTGTTCAAGGGTCCTATTGGGATAATTTTAAGGGTTGAAAATATTTGCCTCTGTAAAGCAGGGTTGAAGGGTAGGAAGGACTGAGTCAGAAGACTGCTGTTTTTCATTATGAGCCTTTTAAAGCCATATCACTATGTGAGCTATTGCAGCATAACAAAATCTAAGTACTACCATCCGCCGTTTGGCTGTGGTGACTGCCTCGGGCACAGGTACACATTGGCCGAGGGAGTTCCGTTCCACATGTGTTCATTCTGAAACCCAGCTTGAATGGGCAGCAGCAACAGCCCTGGAGGAAGGTTCTTCATATGACAGTGCAAACGTACAAGAGAGCAAGCCTGGTCACCAGGTCAATGCTTTGCAAGGCTTTGATCACGTCTCATCAATTCATTTTGATAAAATGAATTCATTTCATTTGAAATATTATTCATTTGATCAAATCATTATTCATTTGATAAAAATCGATGCTGACCCAGGTCCATTTCAGATCTTGATGGTGATGCAGATGCCTCAGGAGTGTTAAGTCAGGTTCATTCTCTCTCTCCCTTTCACCACTAAGACCATCTGTCTTGCCATTTTTGTTCTGTGCTATCTCATGCTGCAACAGGCCACCAGCATGGTTGTCTCCTTCCAACAGTTTACTGCGGGCACTGGAACACAACATCCCATCTCCGCTTGGTTTTCTCTCATCTTCTTAAATCCCTCCTTGGTTCCTGAAACACACACCTGACCACTAGCCTATTTCCCACCATCCTTCAAAACCAAAAGGGGGTGGCTTTTACCTGCTTCCTCTGCAAATAACCAAAGATAAAAGTCATTCCAGAACTCCCAAAATGTTTTCTTAAAAAATTGCCAAATGATTATTTAAAAATACTTAGAAATTTTGCACAATGCAGTGTTACAATTTATAGATCTATGTACAATTCTTAAAATAGTAGAAACCACTCTCACCACTGTAAGGATCTCATGAACTATATCAAAGTGCTTTGTAAACCAACAAAGGCATGTAAGTTATTTCTTGAAAATAAATTTTTTTAATAGCTAAACTGAAACTTCAAAAACACCAACATATTTAAAATACTGTTTGACCTCACATATTCCTGGAGAGAGTGATAAGTGACTCAACTTGTATGGAGTTGCTCCATATGTTAACCACTTCTAGGAATTTACCTTCAGTTTTACCTATACAAGGAGGACATATGAATAAGGTGATTCAGTGCAATGCTGTCTGTACAAAAAAATGACTGCAGGGGCGCCTGGGTGGCTGCGTCATTCAGCATGGGACTTGATATCAGCTCAGGTCTTCTTCATTTCAGGGTCGAGAGTTCAAGCTGCAGGTTGGGCTCCGTGCCGGGTGGGGAGCCTACTTAAACAAAAACCAAGCAAGGGTGCCTGGGTGGCTCAGTTGGTTGAGCGACTGCCTTCGGCTCGGGCCATGATCCTGGAGTCTGGGGATCGAGTCCCACATCCGGCTCCCTGCTCTGAGGGGAGCTTGCTTCTCCCTCTGACCTCTCCCCTTTAATTCTCTCTCTCTCTGTCTCAATTAAATAAAATAAATCTTAAAAAAAAAAAAAAAAAACCCAAACAGTTGGAAATAACCTAAGTGTTTGCCAGTAGGACGCTGATAAATAAACTCTGAGACAGGTCACAATGGCATACTATCTGAAAAAAGGAAGTTCCTTTTCATAAGGAAAGGTCTCCTACATACTCAATAAGGTGGTGGCAGGGAGAGGACAGAACAATATAGTCTGCTACATTTCTATGAGAAAGAAGTAAAACAGTGTATTTGCTTGTGTTTGCATAAGGAAATCTTGGAAAGATGCTCAGGAAACTAATATAACATTACCCGCAAGGAGCCTGCCAGCGGGGATAGAACTGGATGGGAACAAGGATAGGAGGAGTCCAACTGTTGAATGTAACTTTTATCACCTTGGTTTTTGAAATGGGTCAAAGTATCAGTATTCAATTCGAACTTTTAAAAACAAAATTTGAGCTTCTAACTTAAATAAGTGTCACCGATTAAGTACTTATCAGGTCCATGTGCTCAGCAGGGCTCTAATCCTGTGGCTGCTGAAGCAGCACTGGGATCTTGGGGAAAAAACAACTTTGAGAAACACACGTGAAATGTTACGAGTAGCCCAAGACCTGGGAACCGGTGGCCCACCGTGGGGACACACGAGCGGGAATAGATTGGAGGGGACTTGGCAAGGCGCTCCAGGAAAAGGACCCCGAGCCCGCAGAAGCGTGAAGACTCAACTCCGCTCCGTGAAAACACCTCTTCACGGTAAACCGCCAGGGTTCCCGCAGGGGCCGCGCGTCGCCGGACTCCGGCGACCAGCGGGTTAACTCCGGCGGACGCCGGCTGCGGCCCGGACTGCGCCATTCGGGGGGGGGGAGATTTCGTGAGGATGCGTAATCCAGGGGGATTTTCGTGGTGCTGGCTGTTCCAAATGGAAACACCCCCGGACTCATACAGAGGACTCGGGAAGGCCGGCCGTCAACCGCGCCTGCTCTAGGTGGGTTCAGCCGGATGTGACGTAAGCAAGCGAGCAGTACCAGTCGGCGCAGAGCAGGAGGAGGTGGGGCCTGGGCGGCGTGCGTCTGCGCGGTACGGGAGGGACGGGCCGAATGAGAAGCCTGCGGCGTGCGTCTGCGCAGTGCAGGGCCGGGGGCGGGGCCGAACGAGAAGAAGGCGGCGTGCGTCTGCGCAGTGCGCCTGTGAGGGCCCGAGCTCGGACTACGTGCTTGCGTGGTTGCGTGTGTCCCCGTTTAGTCCTGTTGTGGTTTGGTCGTCCTCGGGGCGGAATTGCTGCCGAAGGGGCCAGGTTCGGGTCTATGGGCAGAGTCGAGGTTCGGGTCGGGGCCTGGGCAACGCTGCGGGCGGCGAGGGGGCCTCGGGCTGCCGGGCGCGGGCCTCGGAAAGGGACGCCAGAGGACGGGGTCCCGCCGTGCCTGCGGGGCGGGTGGCCTTCGGGCAGGAACAGACGGGACGGCCTCGTATTCTCCGGGGTCGTGTGCATGGCCTCCCACCAGTTTGCAACTGGTCAATGCTGTGTTTGCAATAGTGGTTTCATTAGCGTCTGTTTTGCATGCACATTCAAACTCCACGGAAAGCACAGGCCAAAACCTGCTCGGACCCCGTTTGGCAGCTGCCTTTTACGACAAAAGAGCAGAGTGCAAAGAGCGGGTCCAGTTAGGTTGAGTTTAGTCGGGGAATTCCCGTCTTTCTACATCATTAAAAAAAAAAAAGTGAAATATTTAGCACTGTTAACTTTCCAGAATTTTTAGTGCACTTATTGGAACTTAAAAGAAAATCCCCTCCAAAAATCTCACCGGCTAATTGCTAAAGACTATGTCTGTAGCTTTGAAATGATTTCCAAAAATAAGACTATCTCCCCGCATTGTGTGAAATTCAAGTCCCATGTATTTGTGTTTAAGAAAATTTTGGTTGCAATAAGTTGTTGTATATTGGGTTTAAAAAAAAATGGTAAAAAAATCCGAACGGTACTAACATGTGTTAGCAATCTTACTGTGTTCGCATATCAAAAATAGAGCAGTTGAATTTCTGTGTAAACCAGTATTAACTCTAAAGTACTTATTCCACTTTCTGTTTATCAGAACCTTTTCCCTATGAGGCACTTAGTTACTTTGCTTAAAAATGTTCCTAAACTTGAAGTTCTGGGCTATTTTAGGATTGCAATGCCAAGATTTTTGAAAGTCTTTTTCTCTTTTATATTAAGTGTTTTAAAAATAGAACGTAAAAATGGCTTCGAAAAGAGCTCTGGTCATCCTGGCCAAAGGAGCAGAGGAGATGGAGACAGTCATCCCTGTAGATGTCATGAGAAGAGCTGGAGTAAGTCCCCCAACGTTTTCTAGCCCTCCCCTTTTTCAGCATTTTTGGGCGTTGAAGTCATTCTTAATAAAATAATATTCAGTAAACTTTATAAAATATTTCAAACACACAAAAATAGAGTATATAATAATTACCTGTTTATTTACTGTCCACATTTAATACTTGTTAACATTTTGCCATATTTCATGTAGACCCACTTCTTGAGGAACAGATGCTTTAAAGAAATAAATCATTGCACAGCCCTCTTTGTAAATTTCCCCGGTACTATTCCCCTTCTGACCCCAGAGATAACTGTCCTCTCATTGGTGTGTATCCATCCCATGCATGTCTTCAAAATAGCATAAGACTGCAGTTGTATTTTGTAAGCGTCTCTCTCTCTCTCTTTTCATAGTGAACACTTAAATGGTGTTTACTGATGCTAGGTGTCATTCTAAGCACTAACATAAATTTGCTTAAGTCCTGTAACAGCCCTATGAGTTGTTGCCATCCTCTTTGTACAGTTGAAGAAACTGAGGCACAGAGACACTAGCTAAGGTGCCCATGTTGTAGACTTAGGAAAAGAGCCAATACTTCAATCCTAGCAGCCTGACCCCAAAGTCTGTTAACCCTTCATTTCTCTGGTTCTCATGAATGAAGACACATCCAGATCCGGTTTGTTTATTTAAAATTGCTGCTTATTCTTATGTTCTGGGAATATGCTGCAGTTTATCCATTCTTTCTGGTACGCTGTTTGAGGACATTATAATACTCTAATAGTCTTGTTCAGGTTTCCTTATTTAAACATGTAGAATTTTTCCTGATTTTATGCCTGAAAGTGGAACTGCTTGGCTAAAGGACAGTCCATAGGTGGGATTACCAGATTTTGGCAAATGGCTCCCCAAAGTACCGACATGTGGGCCCATCAGCAGTGTAGGAAAATTCCCATTTTTCCAGTGCCAGCTCTTGGTTTTATTAACTTTGTAAATTTTTGCAAGTTAAGTGGTATTTAGTTGTTTTAACTTGTCTTTCTATCTCAAGGAAGTGCCATGAGATTTAAATGGCAACAGTAACTTGGCAAGATGGATCATTAACAGGATGATCACCCAAAGCAGAACACTTGTGGGAGAAAGGATACTAACCAGGCAGGGCACCAGGACAGCATCTATAAATCAGGACTGTCCCAGGCCAATGGGGACAGACCTAGTTATTAATTATATTTAGCTAACTTAGTAGCCTAAAGTCAAAATGGTTTTATTGCAGTACTATATCCTGCCAAGTTATTTTAAAACAGCAGCTGTGAAAATGTTACTCTAAATTTATGTTTCGGTGTTAAATGTGATGACATCTTTCTCTTAGATTAAAGTCACCATCGCAGGTCTGGCTGGGAAAGACCCAGTACAGTGTAGCCGAGACGTCGTCATTTGTCCTGATGCCAGTCTGGAAGATGCAAAAAAAGAGGTTTGTTCTCTATACCATCTCCATACTGGAATTATTCCTTCCTATGGCTTCTTTATTAGGTTCTTCATATGTCTTTTGATTACATCTCAGGCTGTTAGCACTGCCTTATTTTTAAAAAGTTACTTTGCTCGGATATCTTCCCCACCATGATAAGCCCTGGGAAGTTGAGGACTGTGCCGTCTTTCACTCCATCTCCATGGAAGCTGGCAGTTCCCTGCTGCCTGTGCTCGGCGGGTGGGACCCTGTCCTCAGTGTTCCTCTGGCCTCGAAGGCCACGTTGCCTCCTGTTACAACTCCATCACCTGACACAGGGAATCAACTGCCACATTTCCTGTTCGTTTCTTATTCTTTTTTCGAAAGCTGCTTTTTGCTTTTGTTTTCAGTGACACAGACGTAATTGTGTGATTCATTTTATGTGGGACAGCTCAGTTGATTAGTGGTGGGATTAAGGGAGGAGTAAGAATTCTAGTTAAGTTGTGCTACTTTATCTTGACAGTCACCTTTGACGGCACCTAACACTAGGGAATCTGTCAAGAGCTGAGGTCCCTTTCCTCAGAAGCTCGCCCACCCAAGCATGCATAGGCGCTTTGGCTCACCCTTCCGTGTAGTTCGCTGCTTGCTGGCCGTGGGATAGGGTCGTGGGCCGTGTGCTCGTGGAGCACCAGTGTGGCAGGAAAACCAGCAGAGGCAGCTCTTGGGTGGCCATTTGTGCCCTGCCAAGGAGCCCATAGCATGAGTGCTGTGCTCAGCTGTCCTCACACAGAGGACACTTCATTCTTATCTGATAAGTTCACATATTTCAGTGCCAGATTGTGTGGTACAGGAGTACTTGGTATATGCGTGGAAATTGTTGAAACGTTCTAAACAGCACGTTCAGAGTGGCTGACCAGAGGTAGCTCTTCCGTCTTCTCTGTTACGCGTCATCTCGTGGTGTCTGGGTATTGGAGAACAGTGTCACCTTTTGTGTCTCTTTATTCGGATTCCAAAAGGAGTGAAAGAAATTCTGTACTATGCACACTTTCTGTTTAGTTTGTAGTTTTGGTGTTAAAACAACAGTAGAATGTTCATTTTCTTCAAGAGTAATTCTAAGCAATACATGCCGCCCTAAGTATATACTAAATTGTCACTTGGTGATCTAACTGACTAAGTTTTTAAAAATCTTTTTTCACATCTTAAAAGTATATTAAACCAATTTCCATTTCATAAACTCAGCAAGTTTGGACTCAGTAGGTTTCTGGGATGTTGGGTGGTTGGGACGCTAAAACACTGCCATTGTCCCCTCCCCCCCCCCCCAAGTATCACTTTTCATAGAGGTAAAAACTTTTTTCTGTGCCTTTCACTTAAAATTTGTTTTTCTTTTAATTATTTGTATGACTGTGTACATTCTTTTTTTTTTTTAAGATTTTATTTATTTATTTGGAAAGAGAGAGAGTGAGAGAGAGCATGAGAAAGGAGAAGGTCAGAGTGAGACGCAGACTCCCCATGGAGCTGGGAGCCCGATGTGGGACTCGATCCTGGGACTCCGGGATCATGACCTGAGCCGAAGGCAGTTGCTTAACCAACTGCGCCACCCAGGCACCCGACTGTGTACATTCTTGTTGAAAAAAAAAAACTCCTATGCAGCATAGACCTACGGAAAGTCCAAGTGTGAAATGTCCCTTTCTCACTGTCCCCTCGCCACCATCCTGCTCCATACGCCAGTAACAGCCAGGCTGCCTCTTTTGTCTGTGAGTATCTGCAGACCATACATGTGGGTCACATGTATGTTGGGGACATATACACACAACTACATACTTAAAAAAAAATTTTTTTTTAAGCAAGCTCTGTATCCAACCTGGGACCTGAACTCACAGCCCCCAGGAATGAGAGTCACATGCTCCACCCACTGAGCCAGCCAGGCGCCCCTTCTTTTTCTTTTTACAAGAATGAGATCAAGGTGCCTGGGTGGCTCAGTGGGTTAGGGCCTCTGCCTTCGGCTCAGGTCATGATCTCAGGGTCCTGGGATCGAGCCCAGCATCGGGCTCTCTGCTCAGCGGGGAGCCTGCTTCCCCCTCTCTCTCTGCCTCCCTCTCTGCCTACTTGTGATCTCTCTCTGGGTGTCCAATAAATAAATATAATCTTTAAAAAAAAAGAATGAGATCGTGCTGCACCTGTAATTCTGCAACATGGACATCCTTTCATGTTCTGTATTCAGAATTTTTGCTAGTTTCACCAACATTGCATCATAGAGGTAGACTTTCTTTTATTTAACTGCTCTTCTGTGAACACTGTGAACAGTGTTTTGCTCAGACTCACATTTAAAACAGGAAAGTGTTGTTGGACTATCACTGTAATGCGCATTTCAGATGCAGTGTTTTTACCCTTTTTTCTTAACTACAGGGACCTTATGACGTGGTGGTCCTGCCGGGAGGCAATCTGGGTGCGCAGAATTTATCGGAGGTAAAAACTGTGTGAAGGAAGTATTTCAGCATCTGCCTGGGTTCTGTTGGTGTTGTTACTAAAATGTTTCAGGAAGGAGACTGGGAATAAACTAGGAGCAGGTGAAATGAACAAAATGGTGTTCTGGCTTAATTAAGAAAAACATCTCTCCAGATATTCACCACATGAGTAAGTAAAATTGGTGGAACAGTTATCTATGAGCAGATTCTGTGCCTACCTTCCGCGGTAGAAGAATGAATCTCATTTTGGTTTCATGAAGGTTTAAGTGTAAAAAGCTAAGGGACCGTGGGGCTGGGGACCGGGAGCTGCGGGGACTGGAACTGCCAGTGGGGGCGAAAAACGGCTTCAGAAGAGGCCCCTGCTTCTTCGCTGAGGTCCTCTGTGAGGAGTCAGCCTGCAGGAATAGCGGGAGAGGAGGGACGGGCACGGCAGACAGAAGCTTACAGAGCAGGTCGAATCTGACATGTGGGGCTCTGCTGGCCCTATTCCTTACTCTGCCATCTGAAAACCCCCAAAACTCCTCCACATACCCTTCCTCTTCCTTCTTTCTCCCAAGAGCACAAAATGGCAAGTGTCAGTTTGCCCGAGGGAAGTTGACTTTTCTCCTCTCATCTTTAAACACCTTTTTAAAAAGGATGCTTTTCTCTTATATTAAATGCGTTGCTTAGGTCTAACAATGTAGAAACAGCAGGAACTTGCTAATTTTTCTATTAATGATTTGGAAATGCTGTGAGAAGATAGATCGAAGATCTTGCAGTTTAAACTGAGAGCAGATTCTCCCAAGGTTTCTAGCTGGGGATTGAACTCGTGGCTTCATGATAACTTGATGTGTTTGGGCTTTCTCTGAATAGTCTGCTGCTGTGAAGGAGATACTGAAGGAACAAGAGAAAAGGAAGGGCCTCATCGCCGCCATCTGTGCAGGTAATGTGCACGCCCATCCTGTGTTAAAATGAGTTTTCGGGTTTTCTTCAAAAAATACGTGATGGGTAGTTTTGAATTAGAAGATTTTGTTCCACATACTTCTTTCCCTTCACAGAGCACGAAGGGCATCCGTATTGGCCTATTTAGTTTGGGTGGCATGAAGTCGGTGTCATTTCAGAAATGAGTACAATTGTTCTATTTTCTGCCTCTCTGTGCTTTTGGTCTATGTTCCGTGAAACTTAATGGTTTCCGTGTTTGGTTGACCTCTGAGGAAAATAATGCCCTCTGGAATTCAGTAAACAGCTTGCTGCAGCAGATCTCTGTGCCAGAAAGTCTATCTGCCAGCACCCAGTCAGCAAGAATCGGTCAGACGTAAACATAACAACCCTGTCTTGTGCTCGCCGACGGATTCAGAGGCCTCGGGGTGCTTGCCGCCTGATCCTCCGTGTTAAAATCTGGATCTCAGGCACTGTGTTATCTGTCACGTAGTTTAGAAGAAGGTTGTTGGTACTTCATAGGTGTCCCCACATCTTTGAAACTTAGTAATATTTTGTTTTCTGATTCCACTGTAAAATCCAGTCTCCAGATGGTGTGATACTCTGCCATCTGCATTTTTTCCATCGAGTAAGTTTGGCCAGTGCCGCCTTTGTTACTGGTCTTCGTGAAATCTTTGTCAGAAGAGCAAATGAATAAATGGATGGACAGTTGGATCAAATGACGTGATGTTTTTGTTCAGTCCAATGGCCTTGTTAAAGAATTCACGAGCCAGGGATCCCGGGGACTTTGCATAATTACAGCAGAGCTTCTCGGGCGTTCTTTCAAGGGGGTCATAAGGTGAAAGCAGGTGTTAAGACATTATTTGCCCTTTTCCTTCCCGTTCTCACAGGAGTGACATGAGAGTGGGACGATGCCATCATTCCGGCGTGGCGCGGATGCTCAAATATTGTTGTAAAAGTTTCCCAGTTTTAATTTCTAACGCAGCAGTTACTGATGGATGTAACCCACGTAAAAGCTCAGGGGTCCAAAGACCCGGGTGTTTAAGGACGCAGAGGTGACCACCCTGGCAGGCCCTGTCCTCAGGTTCCTGTCAGCGCTCGCCTCTTGACCTGCCCTTCAGGCACGGGGCTTTCTCCTCGCTGAAGTCCCTGTGGCCGCAGCCTCGTTCTTAGGTTCTCTAGCCAAAGGAAGAAAGGAAGGTTTGGGCTGGATTTGCTCCCTTGAGGCTGCTGAAAGTAAAAACCACATGTCAGTTTGTCCTTCTGTGTCGCTGAGGTGGCAGAACAGCCACATCTGGTTCACTGTTTTGGGCTCAGGTGGCTTGAATGCCATGCTGAGGAACTCAGGCCTTGGGATCACTTAAATCGCGCCCTAGCCTTGTGTTCGTGCCGTCGAACATCCTGTACCACTCCTCTGCGTACGGCCAAAAATAGTGAGTGTGATGAAAAGTAAGATGATTCTTAAGTGTTGCAGTTAGGAACTGGGAACTGCACACGGAACCGAGAGAATGTTCGCTTAGCCCCTGGTCTTGAGGGATAATAGGGAGTCACTGAGACAGAAACTGGAAGGGAGACTATCTTGATGAAAAAATAAAATGACATCCACTCTAGGTGGGAGAGGGAAAGGAGCCTGGGGGTGAAGGGCCCAGGAGTCCTCAGATGTCTGGCTCTGGGTACCAGCTCTGGGACCTGGGGGTGGGGGGTTGACCTGTTCTCTCTGTGCGTCACCACACGGTGGCGCTGTTGGCTTCCGTGTTGTGGCGGCCCAAGGGGCTGCCGCCTGCGGTGCTCTCTGCTCTCAGCTCCGCTGGGTCCGCATGCAGACTCAGCAGCATTTTCATTTGCCAGAATTTCAAGTAATGGCAGGTAAATATCTCTTCTCGGATTCTCCAAATCGGATTCTTAAGCCCCAGAAAGCAGTAATTATGGGCTCACCATGATGAGTGAGGCATCATGGAATTCCTACATTCAACCGAAACATGAATTTATTAACGTTACCGTAGGCAGCAGTTGTATCAGCTGAAGGGAGCAGCCTGAAAACCCCTAACTCACTGTACAGTCCCCTCTCAGGGTTTGCTTTCAAATACGAGATCATGTAGGGAGTTCTTTCTTATCTCTTAAAATCCTACAGAGAAAGAAGTCAGGGTACTTGATGAGTCCATTCACATAAAATCTGAATGGTGCTTATTCAGACTTCACGGACTTAAACTCTGCCACCATACATGGCTGTCTGGTATGCAGCATAAAAGCGAGGCGGAGAGAGACAGCGAATCTATTTGAGGCTTTTGATTTAGGAGATATAAATCGGGACTTGGCTTGATGTCAGGCGGAAGGCTTATGTAATTAAGTATTATTTGTTGATCTTCCCGTGAACAGCAGCTGTGATCTAGCCGGTAGGTATAGCCTATAACTCCCTTTTCCTTGGAACTGTGTTGTTAAATGAAAGGTCAGTGAGAGCAGGTGCCTGCGTTGGCTGAAACTAAGGCTTCCAAGCTCTGTCCTCAGGTCTTAGCCACGATACCCCAACCCATTCTGAAGGTTACGTTGCTGTTCTGAAGCATGTTTTTCTAGGTGTGGCGTGAGGCATGGAGAAAAAAAGTTAGAATAACTACTTTTTTAAAGGTTTAAGGTAACAAAGTTACAGGATACTTTTGGTTTTGGTCTTTATTTGAGGACTGTTACATATGAAATATGGTTGTGATTATCAATGAAATTGACCGCTTTCAAAAGTGAATACATTTGGATAAAAGTCTCCAGGTAGCAACTGCATATTTTAGAGGATCAGAAACTGACATCTGCGCATGGTCTTAAGTGGTTTTTAATAAAGAAATGCTAGTGTTCTTATATCTCAGACTTCTGGGCTTTTCACAGGGCTGGACAGTGTCCTGTTCGTGGTAATAATCCTGCCGCCTGGGATGTTTGGGTGGGTAGATGGAAAAATGAGCGCTCATCTTTCATTTTCAAGTAGAAAAAATTAGTCTGTGAGATAGCAGTCAAGTCCAGAAGTTGGGAGAGCACCAGCTGCCTTTCATGTACTCAGAGGAAAGCCTCGGTGGTCTCCCCTCCTCCGACCCCTGGGACTCCTGCCTACAGTTCCTTGAGGGGGGCCACACTCTTAATCTGGATGCTCCTCGGTGTGATTTGATTAGATGGGTATTGAAGTATTTTGAGTTTGTACTCTTTGCCAGATGTGCTCAGCAGATGGTTTATTACAAACATACTTTACCTCTCATATGAAAAAGTGTTTAATTTCAGAATCGTAAGTGTATTTTAGGTAAGAGCCTCCTGGTTTGGAAGCATACTTCTGCTGTTGCAATTTTTAAACCATTGGTTTTTCTGTATCTACCCTTAAGTCTTTTTATTAATCTTTTTAGGTCCTACGGCTCTTTTGGCTCATGAAATAGGTTTTGGAAGCAAAGTTACAACACACCCACTTGCTAAAGACAAAATGATGAATGGAAGTAAGTATATGCTTCTATTTTAATACAAAAAGATCTCCTCAGAAAGCTGCTATTTAGCATTGTTTCCCACCCAGGTTAACCCTATACACAGAGACTCTGTGGGCTGGGGTGCGGGCCGTTTCTCAATTTCTTCTCAAGTGCTCCAGCTAGAGAGAGGGTAGAGAGACGGAGCAAGCCGGGGGGCAGAGGCAGTGCGTGCCTGTCTCTGTGTGCGGCCTGATGGGCTTGGGCTGCACAAAGGCCAACCGGAGACCCGACTGTCCTAGATGGGAATGATTATGAAATGTCAGGTTCACTAGGACTTTTTACTGAACACTTTGCCAGCAGCCTGAGGATAAACTTTAAACCTCGACAGCAATTTCAGAAAGTGCCCTTTTGCCCACAGTCCAAAGTAAAGTGAATATTGCTCTCTTCCTGGGTGACGGGTCTTTTTCCTTGGGTGACATGGTTTTGTGTGTGTTTGTTTTTTAGATTTATTTATTTATTTTTAGAGCGAGCACGAGGGGAGGGAGGAGGGGCAGAAGGAGGGGAACATCAAGTCCGATGTCGGGCTCGATCCCAGGACCCTGAGGTCATGACCTGAGCCGAAACCAAGAGCCAGTCACTCAGCCGACTCGGCCACCCAGGTGCTCTCTTGGGCGGCATGTCTCTTTTATAAATACCAGCTAGACAGCTAGCTTTTATTAATTTATTTTTATAAAAATAATTTCTATTCGTGGTACAGGGTGCAAATAGTATGAAAGGGGCATGAAGTCAAAACATAAATATGACTTTTCTCCCTTTCTTCCCCCCTTTCTGCTTTTCCCCACGTAACTCTAGAACTTCTCCGCACATACTCGTTATCCTTTGCATTTTAATGTTTTTACTTAAATGAGATCCGCTAAACATATTTTTCTGCTGCTTGCTTTTTAAACCTAAGATTATATTCTTTGGGCGTGGGGGTGGTCATCTGTCGAACATTTATTTAAATAGAAGGCGGTGTATAACTCACAGCAAAGCAGTATAACCAAGCGTCTGAATGTCAGGACTGCCTGCTGACGGATCCTTCCCCATGACAGCCGTCACTGCTCAGCATGAGATCCAGAACACCGGCCAGGTAGTGTCTTTTGTCACACAGGTGGTGTCTTCCTCTGCCATCTGTCCCTGGAGTGCCTGTAACAGAGAGGCAGACCCGGGAACTTGCAAAGAGGAAGAAAACCCACACTAGTGTGGGTAATTGCAAGAGCATCTGAAATTTCCAGTTAGAAGCCAGAAGGGGTTCGCTTGGCATTCAGCCACCAACGAGACGAAGTGGCCGGCTCTGGGTAAAACATCAACCAACCTCATTTCACTGAGGAAACAAAGAGACAGCACAGTAACATCAGCAGCTGATTTCGGGGTTACGTTTTCTCCCCTGCCTCAGGCCTGCTGGAGGCTGATGCTGAACTAAGAAAGGAGGGCAGGTAACATCGCTTTTGCAGTCTTTACAGCCAAGTCGAGTTGTGCATTTTCGCTGTATTTTTTTCTTCGAGGTAACAGACCTTCGTTTTTAGAGCAGTGTTAGATGCACAACAGAATGAAGCAGAGAGCACAGAGTTCCCGCACACGTCCTGCCTGGGCGCGCGCACCATTTTGCTCGCCTTCCTCTCCCGCGCCTGAGCGGTGCCCGTGTTACAGCCCATGAACCTGCCCTGACACGCCATCGTCGCCCCAAATCCATTGTTTATATTAGGGTTCGCTCTTGCTGTTGGACATTCTGAATATTCTTAAATCTGATCCAAAGTAGTGTTTTCTTGAAACCGTATACTTTATTTTAGTTGCTAGAAAGACACTAAGTTGTCGATAAAACCATCTGTGTGAAAAGTGATTTTTTTTTTTTTTATTTTACAGGCTGTGGCTGCTGGGCATTTTTTAATGTAGGAATAGAATTTACTTGGGGCGCCTGAGTGGCTCAGTTGGTTAAGTGTCTACCTTCAGCTCAGGTCATGATCCCAGGGTCTGGGGATCGAGTCCCACATCGGGCTCCCTGGTCAGCATGGAGTCTGCTTCTCACTCTCCCTCTAGTCCAATCCCCTGCTCGTGCTTGCTCTCTCTCTTCACTGTCAAATAAATAAAATCCTTAAGCTAAAATCTTAAAAAAAAAAAAAAAAAAAGAATTGGAGCTAACGGAGAGGTTTGGGAGAGTTGGAAAGATCGGAATCAGGCTTCCTTTTGTCCTTACGACATACTGGGGGAAGGGTTGAGCAGTAGGCCACGTTCCTTCTTTATCTGAAGGTGGGTCTATTGTGTCTGTTTTCTTGTGATGCCTCAAGAACACTGAGGTTGATTAGGAGATTAGGTTGATAACTCTCGGGGTTTATAAAGTACATTCACAAGCATTCTCTCCATGGAGCCTCGCAGGCCCTGGTGCCCGGCAAGGCAGGTACTGACTTCGCAAATGAGGAAACCGGCTCGGAGAGGCCCGGCGACCTGCCCAGAGTCAGGCCGGCACTCAGGCCCCGCCTCTGTCCCAGTGAGGCTCCCACACACGTTTAAGTTAGGAGGGATTGAGCTCAGCCAGTAAGTCCTGCTGTGAGGAAAAAAATGCTTGAAACTTCTGCCCCATCAGGGGCTCCGAGAGGCGGAGCTCTCATCACCTCCCGGGGGTCTCCTCTGGTCCTCCTTGTCCCCCTCATGTACTTAGAGGTGTGAAATTTTTGCTCAGATAAGCAGTCCAGGCAGAAGACTGACACAGTCTTCCTGTTTCTCAGTTTGTAAATGAAGAAATTGTGGCTCTAGTAGCCTTTTCAGTTCCTCCGTGTCCGTGGTGCTAGCAGGCGTCTGGAGCCGGGCCGGGCCGGGCGGTGCAGGCGTGGCCCCGGCTGGGGGCGGCCTCCTTCCCCCGCCGAGCCTCGGTGTCTCACCTGTGCTCTGAGGATACCGGTGGCCCCTGCTTCGCAGGGCTGCTGACCGGCCCCGTGAGTTCCTTACTGCGTGTAATGCCCGCAGAATGTCGCCCGGCACGAGCCCGCGCGGGGGAAGGGAGGGCTGGTAAGTGCCCAGCTCTGGGCCGCGTGCTGGGAGCCCGGCCGTGAGCAGGCTGCCCACACCGGGCTGCCGTCGAGTGTGACGACCCCGCCGCTTGGTCCTGCTCCCCCGCGGGACTGGGCTCCCACAGCAGGCCTGGGAGGGTGGCAGGCTCTCCGTTTTACAGAAGAGAAAAGAGAGGCTCAGAGCGATCAGACAGCTACTAAATGTCAGCCCTGGGATTGGAACCCAGGGCTGCTGTGCTCAGGGCTCAGTGACTTTTCCTTAAAGGGCCAAAGAGTAAATATTTCAGGCTTTCGGGGACATCAGGTCTGGGTGGCAACTACTCTGCTGTCGCAGAGCCACCGACCAAAGTGGGTGAGGAGTGTGCCAAAGAAGGCCGCCATTGGGTACCGACCCCTCGGGTCCAGTTTCCTTTTCTTTGAAGAGACTTCTGGATTTGGGATGCTTGCTTGAAGTTCAGAATAAATTAATAATTGATGCTTCATGCCAGTTGGCCGTGAGGGTGTCCATTTGCACAGTTCCCGAATCCAGATCCACTGAGCTGCGTGCCCCCTGGCTGGCGGGTCCCGTGCCTGCCCGTTGGCCTGTCCCTCGTTGCCATTAGGTGGAGGTGGTTGGGTAGACCTCTTGCTCTTCCTGGTTGAAATTGTGGAAAGAGCCGTTGAACCTTGAAAGGTTTTTAACCAGTTTAAGCTGTGTGCTTTGTAATATTTTGCCCACAAAGAGATTGTTCGGTGAGCCTTTTAGAAATTGCCTCACGAGCAGTTCATCTCAGCTCTAGAAGACTCTGGTTTAGCATCTGAAATGGCCGTGGCCCGGGTTAACCATCAGTAAATGAGGTTAGATTCTGAAAACCTTTTCCCTTCAAACCAGAAACCTTCTTTTCTTCTCTAGTAGGATAACTAGGAAACTTGTGACGTGCCGTAGTCAGTTATTTTAGCGGGTGACTCGATTCCTAATGAGGATAGTAAGACATAAACTACGCTCGGTGTTCTTGATCGCTCGCAAAGGGCATGAGCACGAGTGCGTGGTTTCCGAAGCCCCGAACGCGGCGGAAGCCGATGGTGTCTGTGTGCCGCCGCCACCCGCGCCCGGGACAGGCAGCTGGCAGTCATCGTCCCCGCCGCCCCACGTTCGTCCTGCATCTTGTCTCTTAAGAGGTCTCCCCAACCTTCCTGTCTTCCCTGACCTCACTGTCCCCACCCAGGTCCCCATAAGCTCCCCCCAGGGGGCACGTTCTTTTCCGTCTTCCCCTTTGGTTCCTTCCAGTCCGGCCGCGGCGCGGGTCTGACCCAGAGGGTGTGCCCACCAGGACAGGGGCGTACAGGGTCGCCTTTCGGTGCCGGAGGAGGTCGGCAAAGGCTCCTCCTGGGGGCAGAACCGGATATGCTCTGATGTACGCTTTGGCAAGTGACCTTTTGTGGTGCCGAGCAGCGAGTGGAGAGCAGGGCGGCCGGAGGGAGGGCTGCAGCGCAGACCCTGCCTGAAGGGGCAGGTGCGAGAGGAGAGAACAGGCGTGTTCGTGGGCCGGCGTGATGCTCGGGGCACCGCCGGGCGCCAGCAGTGTTCTAGGCCACGGGCGCCGATGGAGGCCTCGCCTCTTCAAGAGCGGGCAGTAAAGGAGGAGCGTGTGTTCGTACCGGGTGGGTCCCGGGCGGCGCTGCTGTAGCCGCCCGAGGGCCTGACTGGGGGGGTCACACGCACAGCCTCCCCTGAGGGTGACGGGAGCCCACGAGCAGCTCCCTGCGCCGCGGAATGCCGGGTGGGGGCCCGCGGGGGCCCGGTCGCGGGGGCGCTGCTGCTCCTGAGGAGTTCGGGCCGCGACCGCTTGTGCGGAGGGTATGGCCTTGGGGCGCCGATGCTGGGGAAGCCCAGCTTTGTGGCTGTGATGGCCCGGATGTCACATGCACTGAAGCCAAATACAGGAGAGGCACGTTCTTGTTTTATTGTATTTGCCTCCACGAAGCCAGTGGGGTACAGAGAGAAGGGGGTCCCCGAGAAATGAATATGGTTTGTCCCTCCGTGCATCTCCCCCCCCCGTGTGTCCTGTGTAGTTTTTCCTTCTTTGTTTTTGAGACAACAGAGTGTGTGTGTGTGTGAGAGAGAGAGAGAGAGAGAGAGAGGCGGCAGTGTGTGACGGGGACTCTTGAGTGACAGGGAGTCTGCATGACGGGCAGTCTGACGGAGTCTGTGTGACAGGAGGCTGACACGGGCGGTCTGTGACATGGAGTCTGTGTGACAGGAAGTGTGCGTGGCAGAGTCTCTGACGACGAGTGTGACCGGGAGCCTGCGTGACACGCGGTCTGCAGAGAAGGGGAAGGGAAGGTGGGCCTCTCGGGAGAGAAGAACTGATTTTCAGGAAAGGCGAAGGGGCCCTTGGAAGGACACGTGGGAGGTGGGATGGTTTGTGATGGTCGGGGCGGGTGTGGACTCCGGTCTCGTCTCCTGGGACACGAGTCGTCATCCGTCCATCTGTGTCCCCCCCCCCCCCGGTTGGTGGACTCCCGAGGGGACAAGATGGCCGAGGAGGACGTGGCTTCAGGCAGGAGAGGGGGGTCCTGAGGAGGCCTGGTGCCAGCGGTTTGGTCGGTGCTTTCAGCCCCGAGTGATCAGCGTGGCGAGGCGGCGCGTCCCGTGCGCGTCTGTGGGTCACTGTGCGGGCCCTCGAGCCCCTGTGGGCGACGGACACTGAGTGACCGGCCTTCCCTCCCACGCCGCCCCCCTCGCACGGGGTCTTCCGCAGGGGCCTTTCCCTGTGTGTGCCATGGTGCGTCATGTCGGCGCCTGAGACCAGCCCTGTGCTGCGTTGTCGGGGCTCGGCCTGGCTCCCGACGCCTCCCCCTGCCCCCTGCCCTGGGGCGGGGGGAAGGTGGGGAGTGGGAGGTGTTGGGAGGGGCCGGACCGCTGCGAGACCAGCCCTGTGCTGTGTCGTTGGGGCGCGGACCTGCCGAGGGGTGCCCACTGCCGCCCCGCAGAGCCCACGAGGGCGTAACCGTTTCTCGTTCTGACCCCGAAGGTCATTACCACTATTCCGAGAGCCGTGTGGAGAGGGACGGGCTGATCCTCACGAGCCGCGGGCCCGGAACCAGCTTCGAGTTCGCTCTCGCCATCGTCGAGGCGCTCAGCGGCAAGGACGTGGCTGACCAAGTGAAGGCCCCGCTCGTTCTCAAGGATTAGAGCAGAAATCTTGGTCGCGGGGTGGAGAAGCGGCTGGAGAACGTAATCATTCTCAGCGCGTTCACTTGAAGCAATACGGGCAGTTCCCGCGCGGGGCCTCCCCCGCCTGTGCCCGGTCCCCGCGGTCCTGAACCTCGATGGCAGAGAACATGGCATTTAGCAGACTACCCATAGTGACTTTGTCTCTGGCCTCCCCTTGTTTGTGTGTGTGAAACCCCGTTCCTGGGCAGCCTCACTCGCGCCCACCCGTTAGCTGTCGCTAGAGCCGCTGAGCTCTGCGAACTCTGCCCAGAGCACCGGGCACACCGGGAACAGCAGGGAGCAAAAGTGGAAAAGTCGAGAATGAAGACGCTTGTGATTTTCTCCCATTTGTTAGCTGTGTATTGTTAATGTGCTATTAAAAATACTGCTGAAGTCGGCTGTCCTAGTGAGTTTTTGTAGACCGATTCCTTTTTCTGTTGCAGAAAGGCTCCTTGGATGGTAGTGAGAACCTTTTGAGGCTGGCCCAGCCTCTGTTTTCGCTTCTTCGGGTAACACACGAGGGGTTGATGGGCACGCAGCCCCGGGCCCACTGGCCAGAGCCACCCCCCCCCCCACTGCTGTCCCTGCCCACGTGACCCTGGGGGAGACCCAGCAGCGCGTGCCACTCCATCCCGGGCCCTCCGCTGTGCCTGCTGGTGCCGCTCGGTCTGCGGAGTGGCCAAGAGGACAGGCAGGGAGCCTGGAGCTACACCGGTCGCTGAGGCGAGCCTGCCCAAGGGTGCTGAGAACGGGGCTTGACCTGGGTTCCGGCGGGCCCTGAGCAGGAACGACTCCTGCTTGTTCACAGAAGCCAGCAGAGTCCCTGGGCTCTTTGCTGCATCTCCAACGGGGCGGAAGAGGGTTGAGGCTTCGGAATACGGCGCTGAGCTACTAAGGAGAACTCTTGGCTGAACAACCTCATGGCACGATACCTTTTCTTCTTTTCTCCCTTCCCTCCTCTGGCAAAGAACAAATGTCAGCAAACTTCCTGGAAAGGCCAGCTGGTAACTTTTAAACATGTGGGTCATCGAGTCTCTGTCACAACTACTCGCGGGGCCTCGTAGCACCAAAGTGGCAGACTAGACACGTGTTAGGCGATAATCATGGTTTTTTTACATTTTACAGTTTTCAAAACCAGGCAGCTGTGGGGATTTGGCCTTCAGGCTGCGCTTTGCTGAGCCCTGGACTGGGAGGCAAGACAGATCTTTTTTTTTAAATGCAGACGTTTAACTGCACATTTTGATAAACTATGACACTAAAGAGACGGCTAAGGGAGAGAGAACAGGCGAGACTGCTAAGAGGAAAGTAGGGTAAGGAGGCAGTGTTGGGGGTCACTCTGCCGCTGGTTAGAGAAGTCTCTCTGGAAAGGGATCTTGGAAACTGGGGACTTGGGTGTGAATGAGGCAGGTCTGGTAGCATTCCAGGAAGGAAAAGCCGGAAGTGCAAAGGGCCTGAGGCAGGAGCACCTGGGGTGTGGAGGGACAGCAAGGAGGCCAGTTGTGGGGGAACTCAGGGAGGTGAAGTTGGGGAGGCAGCTGGAGCCAAGGCTTGGAACTCAGTCCTACTTGGCTCAAAGACCCTGCTGAGAAGGGTCGCTGCAGGCCCTGGGTCGGGGGGCCGGGGGGCGGGTAGCCGGTGCGGGGGTGCCTGTGCGCAGGTGGGAGAGGAGGCCAGTCCAGGGCACTTGGGCGCATCTCCAACTTGAACACAAGGTCAAATGGAGCTTCTGTGTCCGGAGCTGGAGGAAGTGGTTGAGGGTGGGAGTGTGCAGGTAGAATCAGATGGACAAACTTATCTGTAAAACACACTTGCACTGAGGAGCGACAAACCAGAAAGTCCCAAATTCCTGAGCAGAGAACAGTGAGCATTTGTAAACTCTCCCAAGTTACCAGGGTTTTACCAGCCCTCTTTAGCTCCAAATACTCTCCCTGGAACTTAATTTTATTTTATTATTTTATTTTATTTTATTTTATTTAAGATTTTGTTTATTTGACAAATCACAAGTAGGCAGAGAGGCAGGCAGAGAGAGAAGGGGAAGCAGGCTCCCCGCTGAGCAGAAAGCCCCATGCAGGGCTCGATCCCAGGACCCTGAGATCATGACCTGAGCTGAAGGCAGAGGCCGCTCCCCGGAATTTTAGAGGGATCGACAGGAAGGGAGCCAGCGGAGTAGATAATTTGAGTTTTGTGCCCTTTGGGCATCCAGAAAAGGTGATTCCAGAGTGGCCGACGATAAAAGAGCATTTCTGAGAGGATCCTTTATCAGAGTTCAGGTGTTGTTGGGGAGGGTTTCTTCCTGACGGGGTTGGGGGCAGGGGCGGCCGCCTTATCTACTCCTGGGGCCCTTTCTGGCTGGGTCAGGAATGACCGGCTCCGGGCACGCCGATAACGGCCAGCAGCCTCCACCGGCTCTGGAGCTGCAGCTTTTTGGTGCTGGACACACCTGCTGCCCTCCTCCTAGGAAGCCGGGCGGGGAGAGGGGGAGGCAAACAAAACCTGGGAACATCTGAAAGCACCTGGAGTTGGAAGTTGGGGGTGTGGCCCGTCCGGCTTGAATGGATGAACCCTCCTAGGCCCCAGCGGTCCCGAAAGGTCAAAGTTGGAGGAACTTTGGCCCCCACTTCGTCCACACAGCCTTAGGGACGCTAGCCACGGCTTTGGGAGCTCCCTCCGTCTGCTCCTCCACGTGGCCCAGATGATTAGGGGGAGAGCGGGTCCAGAAATCAAGCTCCAGCCCAGAGCTCAGTCCTCTTGAGAAAGGAGAAAATGTCCGGGGGGGGACACAGCCCAGCGCTGGGCAGGAATGGAGCCTGTCCAGGGAAGGGATGGCCAGACTGCTCTTCTGGAGGGGAAGTTGGTGACTGTCTTCCGGCGGGATTTAGGATATTGACGTGAAAGGCTTTGATCGGGTCCCAGGGGCTGAATAGTAGGACCGCTTATTGAGCACCTAGTGCGGACCAGGCCCTGAGCTGGGGGACTCGCTTCTTTCACACTCTACGCAAGAGGGACCGTGCTGCGCATCACCCCCTTCTGCCCATCGTTGGCGCACCGGTTCTCTCGGAGAGATTTGCTGCTGCCCCATTCAACCCAATCCTCAGTGCCTGCAGCCTTACAACGAGGTCGGAGTTGCCATCTGTTGTAAAAAGAAAAACCTTGTCTCTCTAGAGGTCGAGAACTTGTCTGTCGTGTGCTATGTAGGATTGCTGGAAGGCTCGAAGGCCACAATAAAAGGGAAGTACCTTTTCTTAAACTACATGAAATGTAACGTATTATTTTTAGTGTGGCCAACTGTCTCATCTTAAGAGTCTGGTTGTGTTCTCTATTCTAGGGTGTTGGTTCCCTAAGGAATGAGAACATTAAATTTTCTTGCAGAATAATCTCAGGGTTTTTTTGGCGGGTTGTTTTTTTTTTTTTTTTTAAGGAAATTCCCTATCTTTGCCCTTAGTCTGGGGACCTTCCTAAGTCACACCTGGCTTCCGAGTCACCCGGGCCAGCAGTGAGGTGTGCAGGAAAGGGCCGCAGGAAATCCTGTTTGCATCTGGCCCGGACACAGCGTGTTTGCTCCTCGCCTGGGGTCCTTGTGGAGCTGGCCCTTCGCGCCGTCCCAGCTCTGGCCTGAGGCCCCAGGCCCGGGGCTCCCAGGGGCCCTGGAGGAAGGCTTCACTTGCTCACCATTTCCACCATTGCTACATCTTCATCACCATCCTCTCGGCTTCCTGCAGCCCGACGGGGCTGTTCCAGGTTCCAGAACCAGTCCTGGGCCAGCGGCAAGGACCGTCAAACCAGAGGAGGTCTGCCCACAGGGCCTCGTGATTCTGCTGCTTTGCTTTGCTTTTTCAGTTCTGTGTGTGACCATGTCCTCGAGACCTCTCTTTTTAAAAAGGATTCTGGTTTTGGGTTCAGCCTGCTCTTGGAAATTTTTACTTGGCTTAAAAATAACACGAGAGGAGCACCAGACTGGCTCCGTCAGTGGAACGTGCGACTTTCGATCTTAGGGTCGTGAGTTTGAGCCCCATGTTGGGGGTAGAGATTACTTTTTTAAGAATTCAAATAAAAGTCTTTAAAAAAGAAACATTCAAATGAAAAGTTGATTGTCTTCAGAAACAAAGACAAGAACAAAACTGTAGGCAATGCAGGAGCCACGCACAGACGTCGCCCTTGGGTTGGGGACCACAGACGCCGGGGAGCTAGCTTGTAGGAGAACCACCAGGATCAGGGCACGGGGCCTCACTGGACCCACATCTCTGTTCGAGTATTGGTTTTTGAAAGCCAAACAACGGTGAGTATACCATAAAAAGTACGCTGGGCTGAGGTTTCTTCTTTCAAAGGGAGGATAATTTCACCAAGTTTACTGAAGAGAAAGTGGTGCTTTGTTTTTACAACCAGATGGAATGTAGCCGGTGTCAGTCCTGAATTCCTGAGTCCTGAGGATCTGTCCTTCCAGCCCAGCCACCGGGTGGAGGCCTTGGGCCCCGCCTGCCCTGAGCCCCGGGGCCCCAACGCGCTGTGTGGTCATTTTCACGGAAAACTCAATTCTCCCCATTCCTGTTGCTGAATGACCAGCCCTGGGGATGGGGGTAGGGGTGGAGGGCGGGTGGAAGGTGGCAGCCTTGCGAAGGCTGACTTAACCAGGTGAGAGGCAGGTGACGGACGGTACAGAAGCTGATAGCTGGACCTTAGAGCCCGAGACCATCCCTTCGACTTTACTTGACGCCGAGAATCAATGCAGGAATAAAACGTGCCTATTCACCAGCAGGAATGCGATCACCGTCTCTTCTAATATTTGGTTATGCGTCTACGTCCCTTATCCGAGAATGACAGCCCCTCGGCATACTTAGGGCAGAGCAAGTTATCTCTGGATTGTGGATAATACCATGTCATTATTCCATGAGGCATCTAGCTCAGTGCCACCTGGGTCTTAAAACACTTAAAAAAAATTAATTATACAATGGATACGTCAATACCTGCTTGTTGGAAAAGACTCAGACGACACATGAATACACAAAGTAGGGCTCAGAAGTGCACTTTCCTGCCCTCGCTCCCCCCAGCCTTGCCCCATAGACCCACTTTGGGGTCTCTCTTCCAGTCTTCTAGTTTCTATGAACTTCCCAATGTCTGATAATACACACCCGCACCCACACACATTGTAATAGGGTGCACATACACATAGATAAGCACATTAGGGTTTTAAAAATTATTCTGGAATAAATAAAATAGGATCCTATTGTGTACGTTGTTTTGCAGATACGATTTTTTTCTTTTTAATTTAAAATGTCTTGGAGATCTGCCCGTACCGGGTTGACCTTGTCTGCGTGACAGACGTGATGTGTGGACAACAGAGATGTATGGTAACCAATCCTCTACTGATAGTTTTTTTTTTTCCCCTCCAGTTTTTAAAATTGCGGTAAAATACACATCACATAAAATTTGTCATCTTAGCCGTCTTTTAAATCATTTTTTAAACACCAAAGGAAGTTCTGCACCTTGTGTTTCCTCCCTTCTTTTTTTTTTAAAGCTTTTATTTATTTATTTAAAGATTTTATTTATTTATTTATTAGGAAAGAGAGTGAGAGAGAGCATGAGAAGGAGAAGGTCAGAGTGAGAAGTGGACTCCCCATGGAGCTGGAAACCCGATGTGGGACTCGATCTCGGGACTTCGGGATCATGACCTGAGCCGAAGGCAGTTGCTTAACCAACTGAGCCACTCAGGCGCCCTAAAGCTTTTATTTTTTAAAGTAATCTCTACACCCGACACAGGGCTCGAACTAACAAGCCTGAGGTTAAGAGTTGCATGTTCTACTGACCGAGGCAGCCAGGTCCCCTCACCTCAGCCTTTAGAACTATACAGTCGATTAGCATTAAGCACGTTCATTATTGTGCAACATTCCATATCCAGAACTTTTCTCATCTTGCCACACTGAAATTCTGTCCCCATTAAACATGAACTCCCCATTCCCTCCCTCTTCCAGCCCCTGGCAACCATCGTTCCATTTTCTATTTCTAGGAATTTGACTATTCTTGGTACCTCATAGGAGTGGGATCATACAGTGTTTGTCTTTTCGTGATTGCCTCATGTCATTTAGTTGGTAAGGTCCTCAAGGTTCATCCATGTTGTAGCACGAGGCAGAGTTTCCTTCTTTTTTAAGGTTAATAATATCCCATTGTGTGCATGCACTGTGTCTTATTCATCCACGTGCCTGTCGATGGACGGGCTGCTTCCACATTTTAGCTGCTGCGAATAATGCTGCAGTGAGCACGGGTGTGCAGTATCTCCTGGAGAGGCTGCTTTCAATTCTTCTGGGTACACACCCGGAAGTGGAAATGGCAGATCACATGGTAATTCCATCTCTGGTTTTTTGAGAAACCACTAGGTTGTTTTCCACAGTGTCTGCGCCATTTTTACATTTCCACCAAGAATGCACAAGGGACCCAGTGTCTCTGCATCCTCCCCAACACGTATGCTTTTAGAAAAAAATAACAGTGGCCATCCTAATGCGCGTGAGGTGATAGCTCGCTGTGGTTTTGATTCACACCTCCCTAATGGTTAGTGGTGTCGAGCGCCTTTTCATGTGCTTCTTGGACATCTGTATGTCTGCTTTGGAGAAATGTCTGTTTAGTCTCTTGCCCATTTTTGAATCAGGTTCTTCATACCTACCATACCAAATCTCATACCTACCCTAATTTTTTTTTTTTTTTTAAGTAGACTTCGCACCCAGCATGGATGGAGCCTAATGCAGGGCTTAAACTCAACTCTGAGATCAAGACCTGAGCTGAAATTAAGAGTCAGATGCTTAAATAACCAAACCACCCAGGTGCCCCATACTTACTGTAATTCTGAAGTCGTGATGAACATAAATGATATTTTGAGATATCAGCGAGTTTAATGTGATCATGTGATTATCTGTATTCTTTTGGTGGAAGTCACAGGCATGACTAATACTGTGACTAATGTACAATACATGACTAATTGGTTTGCTTGCTAATAGAAGAAAATACCAAGTTTCAGTTAGAAATCATCAAAAATACGTAGTTTTTCCTTTTTTTTTTTTCTCAGTGAAGTTTACAGAGCCCCGAGGTCCATCTGTCTACCCCGGGTTAAGAATCCCCACACCGAGAAATGCAAACTCATCTCCCACGTGTTTATGGCGTTTTATACTCCGTGCACGGTGAATGACTGCTGTCTCAGTTCCTGACAGCACTAGCTATGGTCCGGCTTTCAAATTAATATGGTGGGTGTGAAATGATATCTCCTTGAGACTTCAATTTGCATTTTCCTGATTATTTTTGAACCATCTTTCCATGTGTCTTTTTCTTCTGTGTAATGACTGTCTTTTGCTCATTTTTCTGCTGGGTTTTTTCTTTCCAATTTGTAGGAATTCTTAATATGAGAAGAAATGGGGGAGAAATGGGTAAAGTGTTTTTGCTTTTGTTTAAATAAAAAATGAAGGAAAAAAAAACCCCAAACCCTATTATTTATATATGTTGCAAGTATCTTCTGGATTGTGGCTTGACCTTTTTATTCTATATGGTATCTGTGATAAATGGAAATTCTTAATTTTAATATAGTAGAATCTACCAATTTTTGTCTTTATAGTTTGTGCTAAACTCTTTTCTATCTCAAGATCATGAAGACTTCCACTTTTATTGTTTTCTAAATTATTTACAGGTTTGTATTTCACATGTAAGCCAGCTGGAATTAATTTTGTGTATGTTGAGGTAGGGATCTGATTTCATTATTTTCCCACATGCTTAATTAGTTGTCCCGGCATCATTTGGTGAATCCATTAATTCCACACTAATCTGCAGTTCCAGTTCTGTCTGAAATCAAACTTCCATAAGTGCTTTGTTTCTGGGCTCTATCCTGTTTCAACAATCTATTATTCCTTGCCGGCATCAATACCACACAGCTGAATTTCTTTACCTGGTGGAGGCAAGTCTCCCATGTTCTTCAGGCGTACCCTGGCTTTTGACAGCCTTAGCTCTTCCAGAGAAATGTTGGAATTGGCTTGCCAAATCTTACAAAAAAAAAAAAAAAGAATTCTTATTGGGATCACACTGAATTTGTAGAGCAATTTACGGTATGTTGACATCTTTCCATTATTGAGTCTTATCCAAGAATATAGTCTGCTTCCTATTCATTTAGGTCTTCTTTAACATCTGATGTCTTTTCAATAAAGTTTTGTTAATTTCTCCAGCAAAGGCTTGCACATCTTTTGTTAGATTTATTATTAGTTCTTCCTTTCTTCCCACCTTTCATTTCTTATTTCTGATATCATAAAGACCTTTCAAAAATTGTTTTCTGATTGTTGCTGGTATATAGAAATGCAGATATATACTTTTTTATATTGATGATTGTGTATCCAGCCTTTAAAAATTCTCTTATTATTTTTTTTTTTAAAAAAGATTTTATTTATTTATTTATTAGAGAGCGAGAGACTGAGAATGAGAGGGGAGAAGGTCAGAGGGAGAAGCAGACTTCCCGCAGAGCCGGGAGTCCGATATGGGACCCGATCCCGGGACTCCGGGATCATGACCTGAGCCGAAGGCAGTTGCTTAACCAACTGAGCCACCCAGGCGCCCTAAAAATTCTCTTATTCTAATATAAAGTAGCCATACATTATCTTAAAACTTTCATATATCTATTCATATCATTAGCAAAGAATGACAATTTATTTCTCTCTTTCCATTCTTAAATGTTTTATTTCTTTTTCTTGTCGTTCTATCCTGGTTAGGATCTTCAGTGCAATGCTAAGTTTAAGTGATCAAAACGGGCAACTTACATTGCGTTGGATTTTAAAGGGAATTAAATATAACATTTATTGTACAGTTGTCATTTTTGTTATATACTTGATTCCATCCTTCTTGTTGTTGTTACAAAGTACTACGATTTTAGGGGTTTAACAACACAAGTATATTATCCTACAGGCCTGGAGGGTAGACATCTGACAGGGGTCTTACTGGCAAAAATCAAGGTGTGGAAGGGGTTGTGCTTTCTGGAGACACTAGGGAAGTATTCACTTCCTTGACGTCTCCAACTTCTGGAGTCAGCGGATTCCTTGGTTGTGACCCCGCCCTCCAACTTCCGCGTCAGTGGTGTTGCATGGCTGATCTTTCCGTAGCCACATCTCCCTCTGACCGACTGCAGTCAGGAAAGGTGTTCCGCATTCAAAGACCCATGGGATCAGATTGGACCACCAGCATAATTCAAGATAATCTCCCATTTCAAGGTCCTGAACCCTAATCATGTCTTCAGAGTTCTTTTTGCCATGAATGGTAATGTACAGGCTTTGGAGATAAGAACGGGACATCGTTGGGGGGGCGAGTTCCAGGGGGATTGTTCCAATCCATGTAGGCTGGTTGGGTCCAAGGACCCAGAGAGAGTCCCACGAAGACCAGCCAAGAAGGTCCCTGGCCTCTCAGAGGATGGAAATCAAATGGGAGCCGAGACAAAGCGGGAGTTTGTTCAAGACAGAGAGAGAGTGCAGATATGGACAGAACATCCGGGAGACTTGGAAAGGAAAGGAGAGTGAGTCTCATCTTTGCTCAGGCTTTGGGGTTTTTACTGAGGATTGTAATCAGTTGATGTGTTTTCTCCAGCACCCAGGAACTGGTTAAAACGAAGGCGAGTGTTCAGGTGTTCTCCAGAAGTCACTTACGCCCTGGAGCCAGGGGTCTTGGTGAGCCAGTGGTCTCGAAAACACATATGACAACCCCTCCTGGTCATTCCTTGGACGTTATCTTTTGTTCTGGAAGCCTGCAAAGAATCCTTAAGTCCTTGACCTCCACAAGGAGGACATACATTATCTAGCAGGAACAGAAGCAGGAATAGGAGCAAAAACATCATTTTCATGGGGTTCCTTTGGTTTCCCCATCTAATGACTATCATAATATTTTTTATTAGGTTAGGGAAATACACTTCCATTCTTCGATTGCTAAGTTTTTGTCCTAAGTAGATGTTGAAATTTATTAAATGACTGTCCTAAGTTTCTCAGCCAAGATCATACGGCTTTTCTTCTTTAATCCATTAATGTGGTGAATTATATTAGTACATTTTCTAGTGAACTACTCTTACATGCCTGAGATAAACCAACATGGTTATCATGTTTTATCTTTTTTACATGTTACTGAATTCTGTTTGGCAAGTATTTAATCTAGGATTTTTTGCATCTCATGTGGAAGTTTGAACTGGAATTTTCCTTTCTTGTATGATTTTTGTGTCAAGGTTACGCTAAAGTCCTGCCTTGAGGGGGAAAGTGTCCTTCTTCTTCTTTTCTACAGAAACATTTGTGAATGATGAAAATAATATTATGTACCTAATTTTAATCATGAATATATACCTGTTTATCTATTTGAATATTTAATACAATTTGCCTCTGAATCCATCTGGGTCTGGTGTTTTCTTTGGGGTGAGATTTTTGTTTTAATTGAGCTAAAATTCATATAACATAAAATTATCCACTTTAAAGCATACAATCCAGTGGCATTGAGAAACTCACAGTGGTGTGCAGCCATCACCTACCTCTATCCAATTCCAAAACATTTCAGCGTTCCCTAAGGAGACTGTCCCCCTTAGCAGTCACTCCTTCCCCCTCCCCTAGGCCCCAGTAATCTCTCCTCCACATTCTGTCTCTATGGAGTTACCTATTCTGAATATCTCACATAAATGGAATTATTCCTAATTCCTTCACTTAGCAGAACATTTCAAGGTTCATCAACATTGCAGCATGTGTCAGAATTTCATTTTTAAGTTTGAATGGTTTTCTGTTGTATGGATCTACCATATTTCATTCATCCATTCATCCACTGATAGTCCCTTGGGTTGTTTCTACCCTCTGGCAGTTGTGAATAGTGCTGCTGTGAATATTCATGGACAACCACTTCTTTTGAGTACCTATTTTCACTTCTTTTGTGTGCATACCTAAGAGGGGAATTGCTGGGTCCTATGGTAATTCTACGTTTAACTTTTTGAGACACCATCATTCAAATTCTTTTCAAGTAGCTTTGGCAGCACATGGCTTAAAATTGGAAGGATACAGAGAAGATGAGCAGGGTCCCTGAACGAGGATGACACACAAACTTGTGAAGCATTCCATATTTAAAAAAAAAAAAAATTCTTTTCGGGTAGTAGGATTATTCAGGTTCTTCATTTCTTCCGAGATGAATTCGGTAAGTTGTGTTTTTTCCAAGAGGGTACCTACTACTTTCTCTAAGTTTTCAAATGTATTGGCATAAATGTTGGTATTAACTTTGATAATACTTTTTTTTTTTTTAAGAGGTAGAGAAGGGTGGGGAAGGGCCTTGATCCCACCACCCTGAGATCATGACCTGAGCCCAAGTCAAGAATTGGAAGCTTAACTGACTGAGCCACCCCGGCACCCTGATAATACTTCCTATTTTATGTTTTCCTTACTTTTCAGAAATTTCTACTCTTATTCTTGCCTTTCCAGACTTTTGAAATTCTGCAGTTGAGTGCTTGGTTCGTTTATTTGAGATTTTCTTCTTTTACAGCATACGTATCCAAGATTAAACTTTGTTTCTATATACTGATGTCAGTTTATGTCAGCGTTCAGATTACTTCCAAGCATGTGCTTTTTTCCCCAGTTTACCTGGCTGTATTTTGTCACTGATTTCTAACTTAATTGTAGTGTGGTCGGAGAGCCTGGTCCATATGGTACCAATTCTGTGAAATATGTGAAACTTAACAGTTGGTCAACTGTTATAAGTATTTCGTGTGTGATTGAAAAGAATGGGTCTTCTCGCATCCATCGGAATGGCTAAAATGAAGAAGTAGAAGACTACCAACCCCTGGCGAGGTGTGGGACAACTGGAACACTCAATGGTGTAAATCCCTACACCATTTGGAACCCTTTTGGGCAATGTCTGCAAAGGCTAAACATGAGCGAAACGTACCCAACAGAAATACGTACACATGATCATCGGAAGACACCTATTAGAATGTTCACCCTGGGACACCCAACTGGCTCAGTTGGTAGAGCACATGACTCTTGACCTCGGGGTCAGGAGTTCAAGCCCCAAATTGGGTGTGGAGATTACTAAAAGAAAAATAATAATAAAGGTTAAAAAAAAGTGTTCATCCTAGCACCATTTGTGCTACCTGCCAAGAGGTGACGATCTAAATGTCCATCAACAGAAGAAAGCAGGGCGCCTGGGTGGCTCTGTTGGTTAAGCCTCTGCCTTTGGCTCAGGTTGTGATCTCATGGTCCTGGGATTGAGTCAGGAATCAGGCTCCCTGCTCAGCGGGGAGTCCACTCCTCCTTCTACCCTCCCCCACCCGCTCATGATCTTGAGCTCTCTCTCTTTCTCTCAGATATATAAAATCTTCAAAACAACAACAACAGAAGAATAGATAAATGTGATTTATTCATGCAATGAAATAAGAATGAAAAAGATATTTCTTTTTTTAAAAAAGATTTTATTTATTTATTTGACAGAGAGAGAGATCGCAAGTAGGCAGAGAGGCAGGCAGAGAGAGGAAAGCAGGCTCCCCGCTGAGCAGAAAGCCCGATGCGGGGCTCGATCCCAGGACCCTGAGATCATGACCTGAGCCAATGGCAGAGGCTTTAACCCACTGAGCTACCCAAGCGCCCCGAAAAAGATATTTCTACACACGTAAATCTCACAAACATAATATTGAGCAAAAGAGACAGAAGAGTACTACTGTATGCTGTCATACCTTGATAATATGGCTCCGTTTTCTTCTAGCATCCTGTGTTGCTGGGGCTTATAGAATTCTTGCTCCTTTGTGGGTAACCTCTTGCTTGTTTTTCCCTTCAGAAGGTAGTTCCCCGCCCCCCCCATCTTTAGTATTTTGCTGTTTTGGGAAATGTATCTGGGCGTCTCTTATTTTTTCTTTTCTTTGATTTCTTCCTTTTCTTTTCTTTCTTTCTTTTCTTTCTTTCCTTCCTTCCTTCCTTCCTTCCTTCCTTCCTTCTTTCTTTCTTTCTTTCTTTCTTTCTTTCTTTCTTTCTTCTCTCAGATTTTATTTATTTGAAGCAGGGGGAGTGGCAGAGGGAGAAGCAGACTCCCCACCGCGCAGGGAGCCTGACGTGGAGCTCAATCCCAGTACCCCAAGGTCATGACCTGAGCCAAAGGCAGCTGTTTAACCTACTGAGCCACCCAGGCGCCCCTGGGTGTGTCTTATTTTCAAGTAAATGATTTGGTATGAGAGGGTCCTTTCTGTATGAAGACCTGTGTCTTCAGATCTGGGAAAGTTTTCCCTATTATTATTTTTAAAAATTTTAATTGATGTATTGTTGGTGTGAATTTTGTCAGTTTCAGGTGTACAACAGTGATCTGACAATTATGTGCGTTACAGTGTACATGTTTTAAGCATTTTTTTATGCTACTCTCCACTTCTGTCTTCTCCGATACAAGATGCCTCTTAACTTTTCCTCCTATTTTCTGTTCCTTGGCTCTTTTTCACAATAGGCTGTTTTTGTAGATGTAATATTCTGTCTAGTCTCTGAGGATTATTTTAACATCTGTTTACTCTATGAGATGTTTGCATGGGTGCTGGTCTCTGTTTATTGACTTGCGTTCTTTTCTTGATGTTAATTTTCCTCAAGTGCTTGGTGATTTTTGATTTTATGCTCATATTTGTGTTTGGAAATCCCCACGCTCCTGTCTGTAGATCCAGGGTCTGGAAGTGGGAGGGCCACATTTCAGACAGAGTGTGTGGTCGGGCTGGGTGCTCGCCACCTAGACATTTGTGGCTACTCAGAGCCTTGCTGTATCTCTGCCACCGATGTCCCAGCTTGTAGGCACACACTCACTGACAAAGCTTCACACGGGGGAGAGGAGGAGAAAGCGGGTTGGTGAATACTCTGGAAGGGGTTCCCCAGATAATCACCCTGACGCCCACCCCAGGGCTCCCTCCTGTTCCGTGTCCATAAACGCAGAGTTTTCTCAGAACTGTCATGGAAGTCGCGTCCTATGACTATTTTAGTCTTTCTTTTCCTTTGATCCCATTTCTCCATCATACACAATCTGCTGGCTCTGTATCTTTCAGGAATTCCTGAAGCAGTCTGGTATGCCAAGACGCAGTTTTGTGTTTTACCTACAGATCGATCCTTGATTTCAGGGGCTTCCAGGAGACGCTGAGCGGGCACCCACGTGCCCGGCTATCTGCAGACTCTCCGAAACTCTAGTACATGGCATTCCTGGGTGTAAGTTATAAAACAGGATACCGGTCTGAATAATTCGTGCTGTGTGTCTCAGTTGAGGTTGAAACTTAAAGAGACCTGCCAACATCAGGATTTGTAACAAGAAAAGGAGCCGAGAATACAACCTTAAGATTAGGCTATCAAATTTTAGAAGAAAGCCTTTCTGGGAATTTCTCACCCAGAACCAATAATGGAGAAGTGAGGTGATAAATAATCCTGGAAAAATAAAAGTGGACTTCTAAGTCAGCCACAGCTGTGTGAGTACACACTGGTGTCTAAATAATATGGCCAAGTTTTATGTGCAACTCAGGGTGTGGCACGTAGGTATGATTCAGAAAGAATAATATGAGTTTGTATAGATAGAAATGGGCATTCGGGTAGGGATTAAGCAAGGACAGAATTATAATGCGTGCCGGTGGGTGGTAGCACCTCTTTTTGCTTATTCTTGTTCTGTATCCAGAAAACTTCTTGTACCTAATGCATACATAGAATCCCTAGGAATATGATTTAAGAAAAAACCCGACATGGATGGAAATTGTCTACAGACTCACAGAGACGGTTTTGGAGAAAAACATCTTAAATAAGCATTTCAGTTTGGCGAATCAATTTCCTCAGGAGACCCTTGCCAATGACCAGATGACAAATGACCATCTATTTACTGACGTGAAACTTTGGGCATTCTTGCAAAAGGAACAATTGGACGGATTCAGCATCCGCGGAGCTTGGAAGAAAAAAAAAATGTGTCTTCCAAAACAAAAAAACAAAAACAGATTGCTGGCTGCGGTCGTCCAAATCCTCCTACACAGCTGATTAACGACAGGATCAACAACTTGTGTTACACGCTCCCACAGCACGGCTTTCCTCGGCGAGCCACTGCCGGGGCCCCGATGACGGTGACCTTCTCACTCGGCTCTGGCCAGGTGTGTCCCCTTCTGAGCCGGGTCTCCGGACACTAAGGCTGATCCCGGTGGGGTCCCGAACCCTGCACCCCCGCGTGCCCGGCCCGGCGCCCGGCCCGTGACAAGGGCCTGACGACACACGGGGGCTGTGCATACTGTGAAGGACCGCCGGCCAGTTAGATCAGCCCGAATTCGAGACACCAAGAAAGGCAGCCCGTGGGCCCGAGCTACATCGTGCGAAGCAGACCACGCTGCCTGGGGACCCGACGCTGGGCTCTCGGGGACACGGATTGGGCTGCGGTGCTAAGTAGCTGTCCCAAGTCAGGGGGCGGGAGGGAGGGTGACGATAGAACAGCTGAACAGGTCGATGGGAAGACAGAACTGTGGCAATGCTTGGGGAAGAAGGACCGCCCAGTTAGATGCACTCTTGTTGTCTTTGGAATGCGGTTATTATAATTGGTATTGAAATGACGCACGGGGCTCCGAGGTTCCTCCCCCACCCGGCAGCACAGGCAGTGAGAACCCAGCCCGCGCTATCTTCACAGTTCTGGGATCACGTGAGCCCGGCCACCTGGGCTCCTGCAAGCCCCAGACGTGTAATTAGAGGCTCCCGGGCCGGGATGATGCGCAGACAAGTCTTATCATGAGTCTGGGCTGCTGTGGGTGCGTGCGTTCCCTCTACAGCTCGGAGCTGGTGAGCCGGCCCCCAGGCCTCCCCGAGCCACGGGGACTGAGCCTCTGCTCAGCCCAGAACTTTGATCGATCGCTAAACGGAAGTGGCGTAGACAAGGACGTGAGATCCCGCAAGCACACCAGGGCGGCTGGCGACGGGGCGCCCACAGCGCACGGCTTCCCGGGAGCCGCGGCGCCTGAGGCTGCTCGGGGCTCAGGCCAGAAAGACAGACTCATCCCGCCTTACACAAGAGGGGAGGGTACAAAAGTCAGGCAGTCCCGGGGGGAGGCACTGGGCTCAACCCTCATGACTGTAAAAATGAAGAAATATGCACGAAGCATGTGATTAAGATGCTTATTTGACATGGATCCAAAGCTACTTCCAAGGACCGAAGCGGCTACCTTTCTCCGTAAGGGCACAAAGTCAAGTGCAGGCACATGGGAACGCTCCCAAAGACTGGTCCCCTGGTTACAACAGATGGCCTCCTCCCCTGGAGCCTTTTTACTGTGTGTGTGTGTGTGTGTGTGTGTGTGTGTGTGTGCGCGCGCGCGCGCGTGCGTGCACGCGCGCGTCGGGTGAGAGCAGACTTACACGTGGTCACGATTGTTGCACTAGTGAACTTGCTGCAGGCCGACCTGGGGTTCCTGGCGGTGTCGGGGAATCACGGGTGGAGGGCTGACCGCACTGGGGAGGCACGCGTAAGCCCAACAGCCCGAGAGCAGGTGAAACCGCTTTCTAGCAGGTGAAAGCAGGACCCAGGAGGATCCTTTCCGAACGTCCCCAGCTCCCTTCCCTGCCCCAGACCCCCGCTGCTGCCAGCTGCCTTGGGGTCATTGAGGGACATTCGTGGGGCTGCTCTGATGGGAAGGGCTTCCTCACGCACAGGAGGTCAGACACACATGTGGGTTTGCCACTCGGAGTTCTGGGCAGGTAACAGGAAAGCAGGGCCGAGCTTGTTTAAACACGCTCCCCCGACAGACTCTCGGCGGCGTAGGCAGAAGGTTCTTGAAGTTCGATACATTCAAGGGAAAAGCAAGCATGAAAATTCACACCCTCCAATTGCCTTTGACGTGCCTACATCATGTTATTTCACTCAGTCACGAGGAATAAAAGGCAAGGCTCACCAAGTTCAGGCACATTCGGGCCTTCTTCCCTGTTCTCCCCTCTCCCCTCTCCGCTTTCCCCTATATAAGACCCAAAAACGTCTCTTGAAAGGTGTTATGATTCGCACGTGGAGGGGAGAAGAACTAGAACATTCGTGCGATGGTCTAGTCTGCAAAGAAACCTTGTTTCTGTACTGTCGTTTGCCCCAGACTTATTTTCTAGACAGTGTTAGCTCGAAGCTTCAGTACCGGCTTAGGAATTCAGTTCACCTCTTGCTTTGTTACACATTTTTCGAAGTTGTGGCACCTCGAGGCTCTGGGAATCCTGAATCCTCCCGGTTTGAATGAGTAGCTTTACAAGAGCTCATGCAAATTAACCTTGCAGAAAATCTTGGCCGATCAAAGGCAGCACGCGTTGGCTTTATCTCCTCAATTACCATTAGCATAATGTATAAATATTTACATGGCAACGTATTTTTAAAGCTTTATGAGCTTTTCATAAAACGCCTAACAGAAGGCCAGGATTAATTTTTGAATTAATTTTAAGAAGTGGGACCCAAGTCCATTTTGGTAGGCACTCTTTCTGAACAAAATACTGCATCTGAGAATTGTGACAAATGTCCATTACCTGGTTTTGATAATGGACTATAATTTTGAAAGATGTTATCTTTGGGGGAGTCTGGGTAATGGGTCCAGGACATCTTTCTGTAGAAGTTTGAAACTTCTTGGGAGTCTATAATTCCCACAAAATAAAAAAGCAAAGAAACCAGGTGTGAAATACCCATGCTAGGACCTTATTTTTAAGAGAAAGTCTCCATGTACCTCAAAACTGCAAATTAGGTGATGAAATTCAGAACTACAATAGAGAATACCGAACATGTATTTTGATACTTGAGCCAATAGACAGAAGGATGCAGTTCTCTTTCCTCCAACTGTGAAATGCTCTGAAGGAATCTGTCGGCCTCTTTTTTTGGAACAGGTCCCGGAGCAGTGAAGAGACGCCCTCTTAAGGAAGGTTCTTTTCATTACGTAGTTAAGATATCCCTAGAGACCTAGGGAGAACTAAGCAACGTAAACAAGTACGTGGCATTTAAAAAAGATAAGCGACTCATGATCGATTACTGCAGCCTGGGGAGACTTGCCACTTTGTACTACCCGCATTTGGACTTGACCGACCCATGAGTTGGTCCCTGCAGTCTGTGCGGTAATGGGCCTGCTGGGGCCTGGTCTCACGGTGAGGGGACAGCGGGGCTCGGGGGAGCTAAGGGAATCCTTTGCATCGGATGTGGGAGGTTGACTGTGGCCCCCGTTTCCCGACTTTAGGGTAGTACTTTGTCACTAGATAGTAGCTGCCTGATCAGAGAGTGTCCAGCAGCTGCTAACAGCTGATTCGTCCTGCTGGGCTCTGGGCTACAGCCGAGAGTGCAGGCCTGGGCCGGCCTGGGCCGGGAGAAAGCTCCAGAGTTCCGCTGGCGCCGGGCGCGGGTGAGGATTGAGCTGGTGCTCCGGGCCCTGCTTTAGTTGCATGCGCATTTGGTTGGCCACGAAAAGATAGGGAAAAAGTATTCTTGCAAAATCAAGGAGAAACGCGAAGGTTCAGAGGGAAGCAAACGTGGAGCTAATTGAAGATGAGCTTGGGGCGCCGGGGTGGCTCAGTCCGTTAAGTGGCCGACTCTTGATTTCGGCTCAGGTCATGATCTCGGGGTCCTCGGAGTCGTGAGAATGAGCCCCGGCCTTGGGCTCAGCGCTCAGCAGGGAGTCTGCTTGAGGTTCTCTCTCCCCCTCTCCATGCACATGCTCTCTTTAAAATAAGTCTTAAAAAAAAAAAATGGTGGTCTTGACCACAATACAAGGAAAGGCAATGGAGGGGGGAAAGAAAAGAGGCAAAAAATAGGAGATGCCGATAAAGGTCAGAGGGAGTGCTCCATTCACATCTCCTGGATCGTCCTGGCACTCAGGGGGCTGGTGGAGCTCATGGGGGGTGGGGTGGGGGGAGGGTGGGAATGGGGGGCTGGAGTGCCAGAGCCACGTGCCCCTGAGCTCATCCCAGCCAAGGTCTCCAAGCTGCTGCTTCTACCTCGAAGACTCTCTCAAAGCCGGTTTTCTCCATCTCCGGTTCTGACATCTCCCCGGTCCCCTTGTCTCTCCCGGTCCCGACACCCCCACATTTCCTTGGCTTCTCTCCAAGCTGTTCCCCATACAACAGCCACTGTAATCTGTTTAAGACAAATCCGATCCCGTCGCTCCCTCGCCTAGATCTTTGGTCACTACCTTGCCCAGCGTCCGACCTCCTGCTGCCACAACTTCGGGCTTATGGAAGATGCCAGCCTTTCCTTTCCAGCCTCGGAGGCTCAGAGGTAACTTGTTTCCTTGGCTTTTCCTCCTTGTTCACTCCACCTCCTTCAGCGTGGAGTCCGACTCTTATGTCTTATCTAGAGAGTAGAGCCCCTTTGTTACCTACCGCACTGTTCAGGGCTTTGTGGCGCTCACCACAAACCATAATTAGGGACTGCTTTAAATTCTAGAAGGCAGCGGCGCCTGGGTGGCTCAGTCGTTAAGCGTCTGCCTTCGGCTCAGGTCATGATCCCAGGGTCCCGGGATGGAGCCCTGCGTCGGGCTCCTTGCTAAATCGGGCGTCTGCTTCTCCCTCTCCCTTTGTCTCTCCCCCCTCTCATGTGCACGCGCTCTCTCAAAAATCTTAAAAAAAGAAAAAAAAAGTCTAGGGGGCAGAAGATATGCCCACCTCCCGGGACCTAGAATGTGGTTGGGATTCCCCAGCCAATGTCTGTTAAACCAACTCTGCGAGCCCATTTTCTCGTCTGTAAAGTGTCAGAAAGAATGCCCGTCGGGGCATAGTCACCAATGACCAGAGGCCATGCACCTACCAGCTGCCGAGGTTTCATATGCGATAGTCGCACGTAATTCCCTGTCATGGGTATCAGAATGCTCACTGATTTTACCCGAAGACAGAGATGTTGAGAATCTGCCCGACGCATAATTAGGCAGAGGTAGGGGTGGACTCCCAGCCCAGCTCACTGACCTCGGAGCCCTCACTCTGGACTCAAGGGGATACCAAGCACCAGTAGGGGCTCAGTCAAGGTCACGGAGAGCTTCGCCACGGCCCAGGAGCCTGCGGAGGGGTGAGAGTGGCTGGGTTTTGGCTACAGAGCCCAGGAGAGGGGAGAGCTGAGCACAGGGCCCCACGGGGCTGGAGAGGTGCCCTCACACACGCAGCGGCCCAGCTTCCTCCTGCGTCCGGAAGCTGCGAGGGGCCTGGGCAGGCCGGCGTTCCTCCGGTGGCCTCACATCAGACAAGAAGCAGAGCTTCCCAGAGGGCCCGCAACGACCCGGACCGAATCCTGAAACTCAGTGTGAGTCCCATCGAGTCCGCACGCGAGCTGCCTTCTTCCGTGTGTCCCTGTGACGGGCAGACCCCGCCCCAGGCTGGCCCAGCATCGGCCCAGGGCCCCTCTCCGGACCGGGAAAGGGGAAAACAAACAGCCCGCTTTCACTGTGCACGTGTCTAAGATTCACTATCAGTCGCTCGAATTACTTTTATTTTCGGGAATGACAGTAAATTTCAAGCATTTAGGAAGCTGTGAAAAAGCTTCCCTTGTGCTTAGAGACGGCAATGTTTGTCAACGTACTTGAGACATCAAACTTTCATAAGAGTTTAGGCAAGAAACATTGTTAACGGTGTCATAAATAGTATTATAACTTTATTAAAATGAAAAGACAATATTCAAAATAATGCAACAAAAATGAATAAAATCCTTTGTCCAACACTGTACACATAATGCAGAAATCAGTGCATTTTTCTAAAGCATGTCTTAACCTTCATTTAGTTCATACTAAAATATAAGCTTTAAATAGCTCAAATAGTATCATTCAGCAGTTTAAACTGTAAACAGCTTGGTTAACTATTAAGAGAACATTGTAGTAACGTACCTGTCAGTCAGCACCTTCTCTTCTGTGCTTGTCTCTACAAGATCCGTACATCGAAGCGCGTGGAAACCCCAGCGCGCGCGACGGGCCTCACTGAGTCCAGGGAAGCAGCCAGCGGGGACAGTCCCCAAAGCAGGAAGATGCTGATGTGACCTGTGCCATTAAGACATACTGCGCTCTTGGTCACAAGTGTTCCACTTAAAAAGCAAACAATCCTCAGGAAATACTGAATAGGAACCAGCAACACAAGGCCAGCTTGCGTTGTATTTGCTTATTAATACAGTCTTAAAAAAAACCAGCCCCAAAAAACAGAAACAAAAAACGCCAACACAAAAACACGACACATGCCCCTAGGGACTCAGTCACACGGCTGAGTGTTTCACGATGGCTTAGAGCGGACATGCCGACCCCGGGCGAACGGCCTGCTTCTCCACGGGAGCGAGGCCCGCGCTGCAATGGGCCACGCTGGCGGGCGGGACAGAGCAGGAACGGTCAGGAAAAACCATTTATGGATTCTGGTAGCTTCTCATTTCTCAAGGAGTGAGACGCGCGCGCAGGGGAGAACATGGCCGCCGAGCGCACTGCCGACCTCCCCCCGGCGGAGCAGGAGGCAGAGCCGGCGGGACCCAGGCCTCGGGGCGACGTGGGCCGGGCGCGGCCCCGCCCTCGGTGGCACAGACCGCTTGCAGAAGGGGACAGAACTTCGTGGGCCCCGGAGCCGGACCCTTTCAAACGGACTAAGCAAAAACGGTTTTTGTTTTTTGGTTGTTTTCTGTTTTCTGGTTTTTGTTTTTTTTTTCAACGGCTCTGACCTCAACAATACTGTGTTTTCTTCCATTTGCTCAGTTTTCGGCCAGGAGTCGTCCTCCAGCTTCTTCTAACATTCTGAATATATGTTACTCTAAGGTAGCAACTCATCGGTTACCCTGCGACTATGGCCCGTGGCTCCCGCGCAGGCTTCTATATCTCTAACGTATACACACGGCGAAGGTTCCCCAGCCTTCCCTCCCTGCCGGCACAGCTTCCCGTTCCGGGCTGGACCAGACGTTTTTCCTCCAACGCCAACAAAATCAGGGCTTCTCAGCCTGAGGGGCCGCTCCGACCATCTCTCTCTCTCTCTCTCTCTCTCTCTCTCTCTCTCGAAGGCGGAGGAGGGCTCAGCCGTTCGGCTCTGTAATCCGGAATACTTCCCTGTGAGCCCCCGCCGAGCAGGCAAGCGGCTCGAGGACCGTCTGCTCCCAGGGAGCCCCGGCTGAACCACGACCCCAAAGCCTAAGGAGAAACCACATAGGACAAATGTTTGCGCTTCGCGTGGCCGCCGAGATCCAGTTTTGTTTTGGGGTCCGGCTTGTCTGCGGCTGAGACGACACCGCAGTCAGCAGACAGGGGCTGGGCTTGGGGGCTTGCGTGTGTTTCTTCCGCTTCCCGAAAAAACTTTTCGTATTTGTCCAGGTACGGCGGTCTCTCAGGTAGTAGGTAATAATGTGTCGAGCTGACCTTCTTCCCATTTTCAATAATGGGCAGAATGCAGGGAACCTTATTGGCAGATCCTTCGCTGTTCTGTCTCTGCAGAGCCTTGCTGCTGACGTACTTGGGGTCGGGGGCAAAGCTCTGCGTAGGGGGCATGACCCCGTTGAGGTAAGACGGGAGGCTCTTGGGGCTGGGTGTGCGCGAGTTACTCCGGGATAAAGGCTCTCTTGGCGGTACTTTGGGAGGCCTGTCTTCGTCACTGTAGGTGCTAGAAGTGACCTCTGCCGACCACCTTCTGTAATCTGGCTTCACGGGCCGAGGAGGTATGGGGACCCTGGGGGGCACCTCGGGTTTGTCTTCGTCGGAATTCGGAGAAGCTCTGTGTGTGTAGCTGGGTACCCTCATGGCCGGCTTGTGGAAGGACCCGGCTGGTCCTGAATGAGACCTTCTTAGTCTTCGGTGGGTCTGAGGCGGAGGAGGATTGGAGCTCTGCCCCCCTCCGTGCTGGTCAGGGGCCTGGCTGAGGTCTGCTGCAGAGACCGCCGGGGTGTCGAAATACGCGTAGTTGATCTGTCCACACCCGCGGAAGCTTCGCCTGCCGGGGCTGTCGTATCTGAAGCCGGACAGCGCGCAGTCCTGTAAGAGGAAGTCCGTGTCCGAGCTGGTGAGGAATTCCACCTCGCAGTCCGTCTCGTCCAGGGAGAGGTCCTCCGAGATGGGCAGCGGCGGGAGGGGCCTGGAGCCCCGGTCACAGGGGGCCGCACAGGGGAAGGGCGAGGGGGGGTTCTTGCCGGGTGTGAGCGGAGGGGAGGCACAGACCCCGTTCACCGAGAGGTTCCTGAAACCGCACAGGACTCGCTCCTCTTCCCGCTGCGCCAAGTCCTCGCCCGGGGGAATAACAAGAGGGGCCGGGCTGGGCTTCTGAGCCGGGCCGTTCTCTGCCAGGTGGCTGCCGCTCCTCGGACCCGGGGTTGCCGCGTGCCCTGGAACCAACGAGAGGGGTCAGCAAGGGGCCCATGCAAGCCCTGCTCTCCCCCCGCCGCCCGCGGCTCTCTGCCAAGGCAGCGCACACCGACGGCTGCCGCCCTGGGAACACGCGGGGACAGCCACGCGGGGACGAGGCGCCGGGAGATTGCCACTGCACGCGATCCGGTTCCAAGAACACGTTCTCGCTTCCATCTCCCTCGGACGTGCGCGCGGCACACCCACACACCTCGCCAGGTTTGGGACGTGTGCAAAACTCGCAGCCGACGCGCAGCGTGTCACTTCTGTGACGACCGAGCCACACCAGCCCAGCCGCGGAAGAGCTGCGGCGACGCAAGGCAGGCAGGGTTAGGTGACACTGGGACGTCAGGAGAGCGTGGGCCTGCGTGCCATGTGCGAAGTGCCCCTGACAAAAATCTAAGGACGGCAGCGTCCGCGGCACGTCACACGCTTTCCTCGATGTTCTATCCATGCGGACACTACTTGCTCGCCCTCGGAGGCGTGTCCGATACTCGTGAGGGAGAGAGGAGAGAGCTCATCCAAGGTCCCTGCAAGCTACATGGGGACCAGAGCTGGGGTCGGAAGTCACTGTGAAAGGTCACAGGTCCACAAATAGGTGTGGTCAGGGCACCGGTGACTCAGGATGAAGGCAGGGTGGCTCAAGAGCCGGGCCGGGTTCTCTCCAGAACCTGCTGGCACCAGGGGTCAGGCTCCTGTCGGCAATGGCTTGGGCGGCCCCAGCATGGTGCTGGGGGACCAGGAGGGACCATCCCCGCCCCCGCTGCCAAGCCCCTCCTCAAGCGCTAGCCCCCCTGCATTTCCAGGACACATACCGAGAGCCGTGAGGTGCTCCTGGGCCGTAGAGTTGAGGCTGTAGGCCATCGTGATCGGGTCCATGTTCAAAAAGTGACTGAAAGGAAAGGAAAAACATCTGGGTCATCAACAAGGAGCCACCCCATTCTCGATCTCATCAGAACATCACGGGCTTGGGCATCTCAGGCCGTCCTGTCTTGTGCTTACTTCTCAAACTCACTGCGGCCGTCCCAGCAGGTCCTCACAGTCCTCATGGCTTGGCCATCAGGCAGAAATCCAGTTTTTAACGGGACTCGAATCTCCTGAGCAGCAACTCCTGCCGTGGACATGGTGTCGTACTCTGGGAGGTCTCCACACTCGTGAGGCCTAGGGATCTGTGGTCAGCCAGTAGCCTGCATTCCCTGTGCGGGGTGGGGGGAAAGAGAAGAGACAAGTGAATAAACAATTCAGAAATACCCACAGAGAGATAATATCAGAGAATCCGGGGGGATGCGGGACAGAAAACTTTAGTTATAGACGTTCACTTGATCCCGACCTTTTGGCATGAACTCCTCCTTACTCCTCATGGAGATACTTAAACGTAGACACTGAGAACAATTTTGGGGGGGCGGGGCGGGGCGGGGATACTGATCAAAGCTCTGCAGTGTTTTCAGCAAAGTGAGGAATAATCCATGGCGAGCAAAAGCCGACCTCCCGCCGCAGCCCGAGAGCCGCATGGTAGTCTAGCTTACCGGCCCCCAAGCCAACGACAGGGTCATTTCAGAAATTACTGCATTCAGTCCTGCAGAAGCAACATTCACTCAACCCAACGCTTCAGCCGAACAAGAGGTCCGACAGGGGGAGCAGATCTCCCCACAGCCTAGCATCTGTTTGGATTCTGTAGTTCAGGGCCGATCCCTGGAGGACAATTCTCCAGCTACCACCTCTTCGAGAATAAAGCAATAGCGAGACATGAAGATCCTAATTTCCATTATCCTGTAAAAATCAAGTTCTGCAAGGTTCCAGGCTTTGGCAGAGGCCTGGGACAGCTTCCTCCTCCCTTCGAAAGACAAACTCAAAGGCACATTCTTCACATTCTCCTGTACCAAGGGCCTCGTGATTCGCGCCTTGCCTCCCTGCAAGGCAAGGACGGTGGAGGCTGAGTAAGTGCCCTTTTCTTAATCTAGCAGCTCCTCAGTGTGAGGACCCCTTCCCTCGTCAGATGATCCCGTGTCTGGGGTCAACCAGTAGCTCGCCCCACGCCTTCTTGCTGGAGGGGTTCACTAGCGTCCAACTCTGCTTTCTTGGAATCTCCGCGCTTCCTTAGAGTTCAGTTGAGGCTTTTGTCCTTTGAGACACTAGGACATGACCTGTCAGCTCTCTGTGTAACACTGACCCCTTCTGGGATGAGCACAGACGCTTCCTAACGCTCTGTCGTGCTCTCCCCAAGCGTGCGCGTGGCCACCCAGAGCCGGTGTGCTGAGGACTGGGGGCCTTCTGGGGGACGGGAGGGGGGTACACAGGTCATCTGTATTAGGGACAGATCTGTCACCCACTAGACTGGGAGTCTGATAAGGAAGCTAGGTCCCAGTCATTGCTCCGCACTATGTGGGACACGAGCAAGGGCTCCGGGACCGAGAGCTCGCTGCAGAAACGACCAGAACCTCCCATCTTGTCACTACCACCGGGAGGTTCAACTGCACGCACAGGATGGAAGGAGCGCGGGGTCTTTATTTTTTACTTATTTTTATTTTTTAGCTACGGATCTAAAAAACACTCTGCAAGTGTTTACTGTTCGTTTTTCATGCAAAAAGAAACGGAGAGACAGTGATGTTTTGGAGAAGAGCGAAGATGGGGCCATTACTGACCCGTAGCTTTTTACTCTTCCCCAGCCAGCTGCTCGGATACATGAGGCAGAGACGTAAGTAGGTTTCAAATATTATTTCAAATAGTCAAGCTTTCTTTTCCTGCAATGAGTGTCTCAAAGACATACGGTAAAGAACTAGGGGGAAGGAATGCCTGGGTGGCTCAGTTGGTTGAGCGGCTGCCTTTGGCTCAGGTCATGATCCCAGCGTCTTGGGTTCGAGTCCCGCATCGGGCTCCTTGCTCCGCAGGGAGCCTGCTCCTCTCTCTGCCTCTGCCTGCCTCTCTGACTGCTTGTGTTCTCTCTCTGTTAAATAAATAAATAAAAAATCTTAAAAAAAAAAAAAAGAACTAGGGGAAAAAAAACCCCACCGTTTAAGAAACCTAAGTTATCAGGAGATCCTATTTTTTATTTTTGGTCTTCGGAGGGCTTGAAATGGAACGCCCATGTTTGTACTTTACCTGGATTGAGGAAAGCTACAGAAAATGCAACAACAACAAAAACATTTTTAGAACACACTGCTCGGTGCTCCCTCCGGGCACTGGGCCTGGTGGTATGTGGCGTTTTGCCCCCCGCCCCCGGCACCCTGCAAGCTCAGGCAAGACCACAGGGAAAATATCTGTGGTGATATAAAAACGAAAGGCCAAGATAGGAAGAAGAATATGGTATTTAAGTAGTTTGAAAGCACACGTTTGGAGATCGCTCATCCAGATTACAGGAAAATGCTGCGGGGGATTCTGGAGGCCCAACCCCCACCTGTCTGCAGGCCAGCAAGTGCTCCTCGTAATTACTGCGCGTCAGCCTCCTAATGCCATCTAAATCTTAGCTTTCAACAGAATGATTGTGTAACTATCGCCTCTGCCGGAACGTGGCCTCGGAATTCTAAACTCCCATTTCCGTGGCCCCTCCAAATTATGTATACGTTCTAGAAAGTTATTTTTTATTCATTGTTTCCATCACCTACTTGTTAGCTTTCTTAAGAAAAAAATTTTTTTTTAGTATAAAAAGAATTGTGTTCACTAAGCCAGCTCACTTCTGACCACAATAGTGTCTTTGTGTATTCATAGAAGGTGACCTGTCTCTACATTTCAATGGGGAATTGTGAATGGGACGTGTTATGAAACTGTCCGAACTTCCTACTTGCTTGCTTGGGAGAAGCCAGGAGGGAAACACAACTGCATGTTCTTGTTCGGAAAATAACTTCCAACTATAGGCTCAGGAAGGGGGACCTGCCGTGCAAACGTTTTAGGGGTGTCCCTGGGAATGCCAGGAGAGAGGAAACCACCTGCAACTCCTCTCCGAGCCTCTCTCAGAACTCCCCGGGTCTGCAGTTCTGCATTATGTACCCTCCGGGGGGGTGGGAGAATCACAGCCCGGCCAACCTCAAGTTAAAAAGAAACTCGCCTCTCCAGTGACATTTCACTAAACTGCAGTGTTTCCAATTTTGTTTCTGTGTAAACTGTAAAAGCCAGCTCTCCCCGACAACTCGGGAGGAAAGCAACTGCAAAAATAGCCCTACGTGGGGAAATCAGCATCTCCCAGCACAAGACGGCACTCTGTTACGAAATGCAAACTACGAGAGCGGATGTGAACCCAGGCAGCGTGGTGTCCAACAAGATCGGAATGACCTTGGGCAAAAGAACTTCCCTAAAATTCATCAACTAATCTTTAGCCTTTTCGGTGTGTCAGAAATGCACTTAAATACCAATCCCAGATGTGAACTACTGTTTCCTACTAACCTCACTTTTTTTTTTTTTTAAACTTTTTAAACTTTTTTTTAAACTTTTGTTTAAACTTTTTTCAGGACAAAAAGCAGTACCCTGAAACCATCTGTTTCTCGCTGCCGTCCTCTGATCTGCTCTCCCTGCAATTCCCCCTCCCCCACCCCGCTCCCGGAGTTTGGATCCACTTCTAGGCTTCAACTCTACAACTCCTCCATCTCTGGAGTCTCCACTCCAGCCCCGCCTCAAGCTTCCACTTTGCATTTCCTAATGTCTGGTGATTATCTTTCCCCTCGGATGGCCCTCTGGCATCTGCAGGGCTACAAACCAAACTCCTGTCACTTACTTCACACCCCCGCCCCCCCTTCCCAAACCAGTTCAGGGTCTGCGAGCACCCCGCTTCTCCCACAGGCACCATTTTTCATAACTTGAGCTTCGACAGAGGCACATTTTATCAGCCCTCAAACCTCTCTTCCTTCCGTCCCGGGCACTGCTCTGCCCGGGGTCTGAGAACACCTAACCCGCCCTACGCGCCACGACCCGATCCATATTCCTGGACTGGAGCGCGAACTCGGATCTTCTGTTGCTCAAAAACCTTCAAAGGCTTCTAAAGAAAAGCTCTGCAGACTGGCCTGAAGGCCTCTCAACCAGGCAGGCCCTGAGCCACCTTTTTCAAGCTCTTGCTTCTCTTCGGAAACCTCATCTCTGTTAGAATGCACCTTTCCCTTGGAGGCCACCTGTCACGCCACCTCGTCCACTGCCTGGCTCCCTGCTGAAAAGCCGGCACAAGTCCCCATGTTCTTGGGTTATTTGTGCCTCCTTGCCCATCCTCCAAACCTTCTGGGACAGGACTTTTTTCCCCCCTCCTGTGTACATCCTGGCGTCACTCGTTTCTGATAAAATATTTCCTAAAAGAATATTGAGAAAATAGTCATCTCACTTCTAAAACAATAATGACACGACAGACTCATGTTTCCTGTAAATCAGTGAAGAGCTAAGGGATAAACCTAATGTGGTCTGACACCTCCCGATGATAATAATGGGGCAAGTTTAGGTAAGAAGCAGGCAAGGGATTCTCATTACATTGATTTCCAAAATCTAAAGTGGACAGTTTGCAGACTGGGTGAAAACTCCGAGCGTAAGTGATTAGCAATGGAACTTTCTCGATTGGTTTCTATTACTGTATATTCACCTAAGCGAACAGGGGAGAGCTTTCTGAAAATAATGAATTTCACCTTCTCTTCCACATTATTCCTTCTGCACCTACTGTTTTTGTTGCTAAATTCAAGGTAGAATTTTCCTTAAAGAAAACAAAACAAGAAAGGCTACACAAAAAGCATACCCTAGAAGCTTTATTAAGGTGAAATCACTTGCCTTTAGATTGAGGAAAGTCCCTTTGAAACCTTTTTTTTCCTTTTTTTTAACCAGGCTACCTTAAGACAGTAACCTAGATGTGCTTACCTTCCAGCAGATCTCATTAATAAATCTCAAAAGCAATCCCCAAGAGGAGGAGGGGCACATTTTTGTCATACAACTCATCCAGTTCTGCCCTGCGCTTCCTTATTTAAAAGTGTGATGTAATTTCCTTCTTTCAATCTGGTTTTAGAACCTGATTTCTGTTTATTCAGGGTGATAAATGGTCTTTTCAACCTTATTTAACAACCACCTACACAGACTATTTCCTTTCCTTACCTTACGGAAAGAGATAGAAGATAATCCTATTCAGAGCCAAGACTTGTTAAGAAACAAACAAAACCAAGAACTGATTTTGGAACGTGACAAATTCCATGATTTTATTTTTTATAAGAAAAAAAATTTCTTTTGATTCCATGATTTGGACCCTCCTCACATGAACCACCACTTGTATGTTTGTCTTCAGTCTGAAAATGCCTAAAATAATCACCTTTGAGAATATTAAAAACAAAAACTAAATTCCATCATTTTTATTGTGATTCATGTCTAAAGCATTAGCAGCCTCGCTGCTTGACACACTGAACATTTAGTGTGGCTGTATTACGGAATTTAAACTTCTACTAACAACACAAGAAGACTTACTGATCTAACACTCATCTAACACATTCGGTGTCTGTGACAGTTCCAGTGTTGTGAGACCTGAGTTTACTTACCGAGCAAAGGACTCCTCACAATCTAAGGCCTGAATTCAGGGTTTTTCTCTGATTTCACCCTAACCGACCACGATTTGCGGGAAACGGGTGAAGGGGGATGCGGGCAGGAATTTCCTTCACGACCCCCGGCTACAACCCCGCATACGTGGCCTTCATATTAAGAGCCCAGAGGGCTTCACATCTTTTATATTAAGTTAATGAATAAAATGTCACTGAAATGCTACCGCATGAGCTCAAGGTAAACGTGAGGGTGTCGGGACCCGGGGCAACGCTGCTCCGCGGGGTGAGGACAGACTTCTCGTCCTGCCGCCCTTCAGCGGGCCAGCTCGAAACAACCCACTTGTAGGTGGTAAAAACTGGGGCAACAAGAAAAATAATTTATCTTCCGACCGTCAAAAGCAAAGCTGAGTGACATAATTTCTGGAATAATTCAGAGTATTTTCTAGCTGAGTATTTTAAGAAACAGCAAACTAACAAAAAACCTATTCGTTCCACGGCCATCGTCATCAATGGCCTTTTGATTCCCTTGGAGTCCTACGCGGCCTTCGCGCAGAGGCAGAAGCGCACCACGGCGGGGACGCAGGCTCTTGTCCTTTGTACTCTTCCTACAGATGCTACGGTCACGAGCAACACACACACGGGGTTGGAAAATATTATTCCTTTTGGACATACACACAATAGATTTCCAAATGGAAAAAATACGTGGGTTCTATTCGCATCTTAACAAGGAGCACGATAATCCAATGATGGGAAGGGAGTCTTTGAAACCTGAAATTTACTTACTGAGCACGGGAGTCACGCAATGGGGTAACTCCAGACTGTTACAGGAACCTAAAACCAGCACAGAAAAACCCACTACTTCTTGGGAACTTATCTGACAGGCATTGTTCTAAGTGATGTATAACTTATTTAATCCTCTCAACAACCCTGTAGGGCAGGTTACTATTATGACCCTCATTTACAGCTGAGGGACCGCAGGCACATCGAGTTAAGGAACTCGCTCCGGGTCAACGGTGGGGCCCGGGGACTTCAGCCAGGCTCTCGCCGCAGCACCTGCCTCTCCAAGCCCCTCAGGCTCTTAACTGGGAGTAAGATCTGACCCACTACAAGGCCTGTGTTAAGGGTGGCTCAGACAGACTTTTCTGGGGATTTGCTGCTTGGTAATAGTTTTTCTTGGGTAACCCGTAGACTATGAAAGTTCCTGTTTTACTTCAGCTCCCTCAAATTCTCCCATGAAAGTTATTGATTGCAGATCTGGCCTATGTATGCTCTGGAAGAGTGGGTCAAAGTATCAGTTTTATACTCTCTGACTACTTGGAGCAACTCTTTCCAAGCCCTCCATCTCTGAGGACACACCGATGCCCCACCATTGCACGACCCATTACGACACGATACTTGGTATCACGCAGGACTGTCTTCACCCAGGGGTCCCTACATAAACCCAAGGGGCCTCCTTTTAACATGCGCTGGCAGCATGAGTCCCGGTAATGGCATTACACTCAGGCTCCATTTTAAAGTCTGGAGTTTAACGACAGAATATCTTGTCTTTGTAAAGCACTCTATAAATTACAAAGTACTTTCTGACACATCATCTCAACTGATCCCCACATCTCTGTAAGAGGAGGAGGCAGGGATTACACTCTGCACCTCACAGGTGAGGAAGTGAGGCCAGACATCTTCCTGTTAGCAGAAAGGCTGGCAAGGCTCTTCTGCCCTCTAATCCAGCACTCCTCCGCTATACTTTCACTCCTTTCCTCTCCACGGTCTCTCCATTCTAGGAAAAAACCCCAGTTCTTTTTTTTCTTTTCTTTCTCTCCCCTTCCTTCCTTCCTTCCTTCCGATTTTATTTGAGAGAGAGAGAGCATGAGCAAGAGGCGGGGCAGGGGGGAGAGAGAATCTCAAGCAGGCGCCCCGCTGAGTGTGGAGCCTGAGGGAGAGGGGAGACTCGATCTCATGACCCTGAGCCAAAATCAGGAGTCAGAGGCTTACCTGACTGAGCCACCCAGGCCCCTCAACCTCACGTCTCTTTCTAATTTCTTATTTATCAGTGGGGAAACTGATGCAGGGATGGCTAAGCGAAATGCTCAGGACCTCAGTGCGAGTCAATCGCAAAGATGGGAACTGGAGCTTCATCCACAGGGTTTGGCTCACAAAGTCTTAGAGGGCAAGGATGAGTTATTTCCACAAATGGTTCTCAAGGGCTTATTCTGGAGTCGATGCTATGGTGGCGAAAGAGATGTGGCTGCTGCCTGAGAAAGCCTCAATCTAACGAGGAGACAACAAGCAATTTCAGATTGTGAGAACTTCCCCACGAGGGCAGGGTGGGGAGGCCGGATTGACAAGGGCAGTTAGGGCAGGCCTCCCTGAGGTGACTTTTTAAACTGAAACTTAACGATGAAAAAGAGGCAGGCATGAGAAGAATGAGAAGAGCATTCGACGCAGAGGGAATCAAATACAGATTATTTTAAATAATCTGTACCTGGCCAGCTTTCATATTGTGTGGGTCTTTAAGGAGAACTTCAATGTCTTCTCATCCTTACCCTCCTACTGCTTCCCCTGAAATGTTGAATCATGGCACTGTGGAGTGGAAAAGGAGTAAAACTCATGTAGCCAGAGCCCCATATTTTACAAATATATTCACTGAGGCTTGGAGGATTTAACTGCCCCATTTTATGTATGAGGAATTGGATCAAGGTACCAACAATGATTCTAAATAGCAGAATCCTTTTCCCCTTTTGAAGTCTGAGTCCCACACTAACTTTTCCCTGTCTTAAAGCAAATTTCTCTATTATGCTAGTAACTAACATTCAGAGCCTGAAACTCACCAGTTTTATCCACCCTTACAGAGCATGCATGTATGCTGTGTGAATTATGCCAGAACGCCACAGATGATCTTGCTTACCTAGTATCTAGTAGGTTATTCATTAGCTCTTATGGAGCATGGCCAAACACCAGCACCAAGAGATGCGAAAGGAATCCCGATGATGAGGTACCAATTCAAATTTATTGAGGTTAAAAGCAGAGCTGTTTCTCTGGCAGAGGGAGCTGATGACATTCAAATTCCTGGAATTACCCTTGGCACCACCTTCCCCTCCTCTGCTCACCTTTCTAAAGCAACCTGATGGTATGTAGACATTCAGGTCAGTTTCAAGCATGTTAGATTGTACCTGTAATTTAGGCAACTTGCTTTTAAAAGCTACCATTAGTATTAGCTGAAAGGGAGTATTATCTGGTTCAACTTCTGAGGAGCAGCAGTTAAGAGTCATTTTCACACAAAAACTCAAGTCTACAGTATAATTAAATCTCACAGAAAGAGTGACCAGTACCTACTGTGAACTGAAAGTAGGAGAAACAATTCATTGAAACAGTAATTTTATGTATCTGTCAAAAAAAGATGAATAATTCAGACATTTCATAATAGCCATAAAGAAAGATTTGCTTTCCACTCTTATCAGTGATTGGTCCAATCCTGCTGAGCTTTAAGTAGTAAAATATGCTTCCATGCAATTATTTATCAACCATCAACTATGTGCAAGGCTGCGCAAGATAGAAGCTGTATAGGAAGAGCTCCTGCCCTGAAGGAGTTTACAGTCTAATATTTGTCAGGTTAAAATCGTTAGCCCGGGACCTCTATCACCTATTAGCCAGTATCCACTGAGACAGGCAGCTGAAAATAAGCCTGTGTGTGAAGTGAAGGAGCTGATAAATAGTGTCTGAAGTTCAGGCTAAAAGCTGTATGTATTTCTCTTCAAACCCGCTAATATCTGGAAAAGACAGCAGTACCTACTAATAACCAGTCATAGCACAATTAACAAGAAGCCAACTTTTATTTTGTCTTAGCAAAATTCAGTCAATTTCTGAAATGGGTAAGTGGCCTCCTGTCTCTGGGCTGTTTAAGTACAACTTTGCTGAAAACCATATAATTACAGAAATGGGAGGGAGGGAAGGAGTTAAAAAAAAAAAAGCAAGACTTCGTATGGTGAATGTTTCTGTATCCTCAACAAACACAAACCCTTTGCATTCTTACAGATTTATAAAAGCTGAAAACCGTGCAGAATACCGTTCTTCAGGGGGGGGGGGGGGAAAGGCATTTTTAACCTCACCTTTCTTCACCTCTGACAGTTGCTTAGAAACCAGTCCGGCCCTACCTGTGTTGCAGGTGTACCTAAAGTCACCAACACATCTCTTTTAAAGCTACAGTCTATTCTGACTGCACTTAAGTTTATGACTAACAATCTATTCATATTTTTTTTAATCAGGTAAGAGACTGGTTCCTTTCAAGCAATGACGAAATCCTAATAAAGACTTAGCAACCACCAATACAGCACCAATCATGGTTAAGAAGTCATCTAATTTGTACGAGGCTGTGATATACATATAAATACAAACGCACAGACACCCGAGAAACACCCAATAAGCAGTCACGTTCCGAACACACAATTCCGCACTTCCATTCCTTCGGAAACAGTATTTAGGACGCTCCGACCAAAGGATCGCGTTTCTGAGACAGGAGGAGGGGCGCTCGGAACTACTCAGGGACCCTGACCGAGGACGACCGTCGTCTCCTCGAGACCGAGCAGAGGGACCGTGGGCCGGCCACCCCCCCAGCACAGCCTTCGGGACGGGGCTGACGGGCACAAGGTGCGCGCCGGGGCAGCGCAGCCCCATTGTGGAAGGGAGGACGCCGAGCCCGCCGCCAGCCTCACCGGCGCAGGACCCCAGCCGGCCGCCCTCGAAGCCCGCCCTCGAAGCAGCGCCCCCGGACCGGCCCCTCCCCCGCACCCCCCCCACCCCCGTCCCCCAGTCCGTCCGTCCGTCTCCGGAGACTCCGCGTCGCGGGAACCCTCTCGGCGCCCCGGGGAGCCGCCCAGCGTCAGGACTCGCCCGCAGCCCAGCTCAGGGGCCCATCAGGGGCGGGGGCGCGGGCGCGGGGCGGCGCCGCCCTCCCCACCCCATCCCCGGCCCGCAGGCCCCTTACCCCCGCAGAGCCGCGGCTGCCCCACGGCGCCCTCCCGCGCATGTCCGTCCCGGCTGGCTCAGCGCCGCGGGCTCAGGGGCCGGGACACCGCGCAGGCGCCTCGCCACTCGCCGGCCGCCGCTCCCCGCTCGCGCTCCCCGCTCGCACTCGGCCGCCGTCGGCGCGGCAGCCGACGCCGCAATATATGCGAGTGGCGGGGCCGTGACGTCGCCTCCCGGCGCCCCACCTCCCCGGCTCAGCCAATCCCGGCCGCGCGCCGCTTAAAGGGGCGATGCAGCGACCCAGGCGCTGGCGTGGGGTCCGCCGGCGTCGCGCGGCCCCGCGGGGATGCAGCCTTTGTCTCCGAGGGCGCCGTTTCTGGGCCGCGGCGGCCCTTGCGCTTCAGCTCTGCCCGAGCCGAGCAGCCGCTGCCGAGCCCCCACAATCCTGACGCTGAATGTGTGCGGGCAGCTCGGCCTCGGCCCGCGTTCCGCCCAACTAAAGGGGGCGCCGAGCGTCGCGCGGGGTTGCCCGTCGTTTCCTGGCCCCGGCGGGGTTTGGCGAGTGTAACCCGGTCCGCGGGCCGTCGCCTCCGCGGGGGTGGCGGAGGACCCCCGGGCCAAGGCCAGTGAAGCTCTGTGGGCAGAAGGGCCACGCGCGCCGGGAGGCCTGCGGGCCGAGGCTTGGGGGGGGGGGGGCAGCATGGACAGAGTGGGGCGTTGACGGACACTGTGGGACAGCAGGGGACATCGAGGAACAGAGTTGCACGGAGTGGGACAGCATAGGGCAGGGTGAGACCGTGAGGGGCAGTGAGGCCACCCTGCTGAGGGGCTTTCATGGAACCGCTGAACGGGGGTCTGCCCAGCCGCCTCTCTGTCCACATGCCTGAAAATCAAGGCCAGTCTCTGGTGGCAGTTGCCCTGCCCAGGGCAGCCTATGGGCTTCCATGAGGAGCACCCCCAACCCCAACCTGGCCTCTCCTTCAGTCTCCAATCCGGTGTTTACTTATTAGACCCACGCGGCTCTCAGCATCTCTGGGCAATGGGGCAGCCAGTGATGCCCAAGGACAAAACGCTGGAAAGCTTGCGGGAGGAGGCTTCTCCCCACGACGGTGATGCAACCTAGGCTTACAGTTTAACCGTAAAATAAATAATACAAATGATAACAAACCAAGAGTAACTAAAGTAAGAAAAAAAGCAAACAGACAGAAACCCTCCAGTTTTAACTAGAACAGTCCCCTGAATGGTACTCTCTATTAAGTAGAGGCCACAAACCTCTGGCTGACCTCCTTCGTCTTGCAGAGCCCCCTTCTTGGTTTCAGCAATTGTGCTTGAGAGTTACACATTCAGCACTACCTAATTGGGGTAGTTTAACATATGGAATGAGATTCTGACCTCATTTTCAGGTTAACTATTAACTTCCGCACTCCATGAAATGATTTGCCTTTTCTCCCTCATTGTTTACTTACATTCTTTTAAATTTAATTCAAAGGCCTAATTTTGAATTCGATGCCTACACACACACAAACACACACACACACCTGAAGGATTCCTTTGCCCTCTTTCAGTTGCAAGATAAACAAATGTTTAGCAGAGAGCTCTACTCTTCTTTCTGGTCTTTCTGTTGGGGCTCCTTCTGGCCTACAGGGGCTCTTGGGTCATTTTCATGCCTGTGATACTTATCAACAATTCAGTCATTCCATCTGTTAACTTATGTTCTTAGTGCCCTTCATTTAGTATTATTTTAGGATGATGGAAATTAGTCACAACTCCTTGCGGGTTTTCTTAACCAAATTCGGTTTTTTGATTCATGGAAAATCTATCCAGATTGTTTTCCCTCATTTTGCTTTCATTTATGTTTAAGACTTACCCATATGCTGCTATCAGTGTACCAAAAGGACCAGCCTGAGAATTTGCCAGGGAACATCTTTTCAGACCTCACAGTGCAGCATTTACTGAATGGGGACCTAGATGAGCTCAAGTTTCATCCAAAAGGAACCCTCGTTACGCTATTTCAAGCCACTACAATACAGTTGTAATTTGTGCTTTGGCCCTATTGGCATGCTTTTACATTCCCCTATTCATTCCCAGTGATAATTACCAGAGCAACCACCAATCACGCCCCTTCTTTAGAGAAAGAAGATCGACAGGATACTCACTATACGGTTGTCAACTGTCTCGTGTGCTCTTTTGGTAAACTATCAAAAATCATAAAATCACATGAGGAATATAGAATTAATCCATTTTTTTCTTCCAATCTATTTTAAACCAGCAAAGTCAACATCTCGGTTTATTCATTTTGGGGGGAAAAACCAGTGAGAGTTGATAGCTTACTGAATTTTGCTTACAGTTATGTTCATGTAAAACAGCTCTCGCACCTGTGGCTGAATTACATGCGTAGACTTACACTCCACAGATCTTTTATCTAATAATCTGTTAGTGATATTTTGTAATAACAAGGTCATGTCAGTGATATCGTAGACTATTTTGGAAAGAGTTTACAAGGAAAATGCTAAGCAGCTTGAAATAGTATACTGTGTTCATCAAGTGGTCATTCATTGACTTCTAACAGATTAGAACACTAGACTAGAGGTTTAGGGTAAAAATATTCTCTTTATACCGAAACTAATTGGTTTCAAATTGTCTCCAATAAGAGAGAAGGTTGAGGTCAGACAATTTTTTTTTTTTACATCTCTCACGGTCCATTTAATTTTGATGTACTTCCCAAAGAATTTATATTAGCTGATTGTTTTTTAATGAAAAAAAAAAAACCTAAACATAACATCTATAATGTTCGACTTACAACACAGTGCTCCAATTTTTGTCCCTTTGCACTTGCCCATTTTTCAGTGTAAGAAGAAGCTGTCCTTGGAGTAAGAACAAGGAGAGGTTCTGGCTCAGAAAACAGAATCACACACACTGCTTTTCTAAGGACATTGTTCGTTTTCCTCCCATCTAGCAAGACCACAAGTTGTTGTGTAAGCAGGAACATGCTAAACAGGGGCCTTACAAGCTTTCCAAATTTATGTTAGAATATACTGAATCCTGCAGAAAAGGATACACATTTTGGTGTTTTTCTTCTTGATTATAGGTGGTTTTGCGTTTCTTTGTTGTTTATAAAGAAATACTTTTAAGTGAGACCCCTTCTGAATCGCCCACTTAGTTCTAGAGCATTTACTTTTGTCTATTCATGATATAAATGACTATGTAGTTTTCTTTTTTTTACTAATTTATAGCTAAGTGTGCAATAAAAAATACACAATAGTGGAAGATTGCATTTCTTAGAGGTTATTTGTTAGTACGTCACTTTGTGATTTGGAGACATCCAGGCACCGATATATATTTACAAATCCAATATCCTTTGTGTGTTACTGCAAAACGTCCATCCTGGTAAGAGCCGAAATTCATTCATGAAGGGCACCACAGCCCAAGGAAGTCTCCATGGAGCTTCCAACTGTAGCAGCCGTTTGAAAAATTGCATAGAAAAAGATTTCTTTACAACTTCCATTTTTCCCTTCTGTGGATAGGGATACTTCTCTTCCTTCCTAGATTTTTCCCCTAAAAAGAAAAGAAAAGAAAAGAAAAAGAAAAGAAAAAACATATGAACTGTAACGAACAGTACCCTGAGCCTATGAGACTACCTTTTTCTTAGTATGAGTTTTAGAGAGGAAATTTGTATAGTTGCTTATTTTTAAATTGAATCACTTTTTATTGACCTCATTCTCCCTTAAGAAATTTTGATGCTATTTTAGTGATTATCGTATTTCCAGTTCTAGCCCATTTCTGGAACTTAGAACTATTAGAAACTTTTCAGTGTCCAATAGATGCATTAACTGAATACATGGATTTTTGCAAGACAGTGTTTTTCAAGTTTCTTTTTTTTCCCCCAAATTTGTTTATTTTAATTTTTCAGTGTTACAAGATTGATTGTTCATGCATTACACCCAGTGCTCCATGCAGTACGTGCCCCTCTCGATACCCACCACCAGGCTCACCCACCCCCCCCCACCCCCTCCCCTCCAAAACCCTCAGTTTGTTGCTCAGAGTGCACAGTCTCTCCTGGTTCAACACCCCCTCCGATTTCCCCCCATTCTCCCTTCCCTTCCTTCTCACGATACCCTCCATGATTTTCTTTATACTCCACACGCAAGTTTCTTTTAAAGGTGAATCTGATTTAACTTCAAAGTTTAACATCTTGTTTCCCTCTGAGTAAATGCTGTATTTCCTATTGGCTGGCCAGTAGGGTGCGCTCTAGTCCCTTGCCAGATAAATAAATTAATAAATTTATTTTAAAAATTAACATAAACCCTTCATTAAGAGATTTCAGAAATCTATTTCACTCCTACACTGTGACCAACATAGATAAGGCATGTTGATATACACAGAAGCGAATCCCTCAGCATACATGACATACATGGAGAGCAATTACGGTTCCATCAAAAAAAGAAAAATTTGAGAAGTTACTTCTTTGGATTTAGTTCTGAAATAATTTGCTATTATCTTGCAAGATCGATCCCTCAGTGACAGATATTCTCTTTTGTTCTGGGTAGAATGAGAATAGGAAATCTGGTGCAGTGAAGGGGAGCTCAGGTTCTGGCTTTATATCCTAACTTTCTCACCAGCTGAGTGATTCAAGCACTTACTTCGCTTTTGTAAGACAGTGATAATAGTGGCTCCTACTCCGTAGGGTCCTGGGCCAGAGAAGTGAGACTGTACGTGGGAAAGTGTTTAGAACATAGCCTGGCCCCAGTCAGGGTTCAGTAACGATATCTGTTTTTATCATTATTGCTATATTCTCATCATGATTGCTGGTCATATACTCATTGAGGGGTTTTTGAACACCTTTCTTTGCAAGATTCCAAAATTCTCTAATGCTTATTAGTGTACATGATTTAATTTTGGAGGTTATCTTGTTAAATTCCAGGAGCAAAAAGAATTTATGAGATAAAATGTCTTACTTGATCTGCAGTATTTCTACTTAAGGGGCTATAAAACCTTAAGTCAAAGAAGAAGATTTGCCATAGCGAAATTCCAGGCACCAGAAATCCCTGGGGAGATACACTAGGGGCAGAAAGAATCTCAGTATCTCTGAAGGGAAGGTAATAAGTAGCCACTAATCTATGAGCATCTTCTTATAAACCCATACTCATAAACATCCATAAGCATGTGTCTTTTTTTTTTTAAAGATTTTATTTATTAGAGAGAGAGCACACACACAAGCAGGGGGAGGGGCAGAGGGAGTGGGAGAAACAGACTCCCCAATGAGTAGGGAGCCTGACATGGGACTTGATTCCAAGACCCCAAGATCATGACCTGAACCGAAGACAGATGCTTAAGCCACCTAGGCACCCCAACATGTGTCCTTTTGAAAAATATATTTAGTTTGTACATAAACTTAAAATCCCTGGAGAAACTTTTAAATATGAACAGGCTTTATCATTTTCTCTGCAATGCAAGGACAAGGGGATATACCCAGTGATTAGGTACAGTAGCATTGTGAGAACTCGGCAAATGCCAACATTTCTCAGGGTTCATTCATTCATTCATTCATTCACCAATTAATATTTAGTGAACTTCTACTATGTGCCAATCCATGCTAGGTACTGGGCAGTGAGCCAGAGAAACGTTCAGAGAATGTCGGGTAGTGGGCATTATAGACACACACACACACACACACACACACACACACACACACACACACACACAGGAAGCTTAACTGATATAAAAATGCAAAAGAGCCTTCATAACAAGACTGTAAGATTCTGCCTCTTTCAAAAACTTTGAGACTCAGACAGATTATTTGAACCCGTATTTTCACTAGCTCTACACTAAGGAAATAATCATAAATAAAGCTTTCCACCCAAAGTTGGTTGATACAGTGTCATTCATAATAGTGAAAAACCGGCCTATTAGTAGGGCGATGGGCATGTAAAATATCGACTACCTATTCAGCTATTAAAATGAGGCTTATGCAGATTTTGTAATTAGGAATAATAATAACTAATAACAATGAACACTTTTATAGCCTTTACTAGGAAGTGGGCTCTGTTCTAGGGCTTTACCTATATGAGTTAATTAAACCTTCACACAACCCTGTGAAGTCCATGCTGTTACTATACCCAGTTTATGACTGAGATGAAGTCAGACGCCCGAGGTTACAAAGCTGGTCACTGTGGGTTTAAACTGAGGCAGTTACTTTCTTTTTTTTTTTTAAGATTTATTTATTTATTTGACAGAGAGAGAGAGATCACAAGTAGGCAGAGAGGCAGGCAGAGAGAGGGGGGGAAGCAGGCTCCAGGCTGAGCAGAAAGCCTGAAGTGGGGCTCGATCCCAGGACCCTGAGATCATGACCTGAGCTGAAGGCAGAGGCTTAACCCACTGAGCCACCCAGGTGCCCCTGGGCAGTTACTTTCAAGCACCACAGATTCTTTCATTACCACACTTGGTGTAAAAAAGTGGAATATGAAACTAAATATACAGAATACCCATTGTCATGGTATCAGGACTTTTTTTTTTTTTTTTTTTTTTTACCGTGCTAGTGACAGAAAAATCCAACTCAAAATCATTAAAAAAAAAAAAAAGGGAATTCAGTGCTTCAGTCATGGACAAGTCTAACGGGGTGTGGCTGAATGAACTGCCTTATTCGGGTGCTCAACGTCACCCCCATCAAGGCTTTCTCTCGCTTTTGGCTTTGTCCTATTTTGTAGTGACTTCATCTTGAGGTTCTTTGGTGACATGATGGCTGCCAGCAGCTCTGAGGCAAAATGGCTGTCAGCAAACCCCGGGTCGTTTAATTAAAAACAAAAAAACAAAACAAAACAAAACTTATTTAATGGTTTGAACGAGAACCCTGGGCCTGATTCTTATTAGTTCAAACCGAGGGCCAAGGAATGAGCGTTCTGACTGGCCAAGCCTGAGCTGAGCCCACCTGGGAACCAGGGGTAGAATCAGCTCCACTTGAAGCACATCAGCTAAAGGCAGAGGAGGTGGTGATCTCCTCCAGTCCAATTGGACAAGGGACCAGAAGAAAAGGGAAATGGATGTTTTTGGTATACATTGAGTATCCACAACAATTTTCTTGTCTAGAGGATAAACACTTAACACTGTAACTTACAAATACCTTGAAGTTTTCTTTTCTTTGATCTTGATGACACTATAGTGTCACACACTTTTGGCATCCCTCTTCCGTCCTCCTCAGCCTTCTAGTCTTCTCTTCCTAGGATGCTTCACTGTGGGCATCCTCTGGAGCTCCCTTTATTTGTTTCTAACTCAGCCGTCTCATTCAATTCCCAAACTTTTATTACCACTTCAACATGAATTGGGCCAAAAATCTACTTGTAGCCGTGTCTTCTTTCCTGACTTTTAATCCCACGCTTTCAGTTTCTTCTTACATTTCCCCTGGGGAAATTCCCCCAGGGGGGTATTTGTTGCAGATTGGTTTCCTTGAGAAGCAGGCTTTGGGATGGAGGATAATTTATTGGAGTGTGATTTTGGAATCTATGGAAGGGAGGAGGAAGGAGCAGATTTGGGCAGAAGGAGAAGTTGAGCTGTGATGCAGGCCCAAGATAGAATTTAGCCGATCCTATGGAAACATTTAGAGCTGGACTGGCCCTCCAGAGTTGTCCCAACTTGGGAAAGGGAGCTGTGTCTTTATTCCTTCCACCCTTATCATCAGTTTGCCTCTGGAGGAAGAGTAATGCTGGGCAAAGTAGTTTTTTGTTTTGTTTTTGTTTTTTGGTTTTTTTGTTCCAGCTGAGACACTCTCTGAAGAGGGTTGATAGCTAAGGGCTATTTTCTGGCAGTAATCATAGAAGTATGGGTTCTAATCCCAGGGGTAAGAGTTTCAACCCTCAAGGGGGATTTCGGTAGCTCATTATTGTAGTTTCCTTTTGTTCTCCCTGGCTGTTGGTCTAGTCTCCTTCACTCTATTCCGGTAATTTTGTTGGCATTTTTACTTAGATATTTTGAGGCTATGTTATTAGGTGCATATAAGTTTAGAATCGTTAAACCTGTCTGGTAAATTGAACATTCTCTTAATATATAATGAGCCTCTACTAGTGATAACTTTTGCTTTAAAGTTTGCTTTGTTTGGTGTTGCTATAGTCACACTGGCTTTCTTTTAGTTTTTACTTTGGTGAATTTTTTTCCAAAATTTTCTTTTTTATCTTTGAGTTTCCTTAAATTTGGGGGTGTCTTGTAAAAAGCACAGAGCTAGATTTGTTTTGCTTTGTTTTGTTTTTGAATTGTCTTCTAACTGGAGAGTTTAGTTCACTTATATCTATTGTGACTACTAGTATATTTACTGGTAATTAGCATTTATTTTTATCATAAAAATATATGATATGACATAAAATATATATGTCCCTTCTGTTTGTCTTGCTCTAAAGAGTTTCTTTTTTCTTCTTTCTTGTTTTTTTAGTAGTTACGTTTTTTTCTCATCCCATTCCCCAATTTAGAAGTTATATTCTTTAGTTCTCTTTTTTAGTGGTTATCTAAAAATTATGAAATACATACTCAACATAGTAAAATTTCCAGGTACTATCTTTATCCTCCTGAAAAATTCAAGGAACACATTAAAAACACGATAACTCATATCACTGCCTCCTAATTTTTATTTTCTTATCTAGAAATTGAATCTCTCTTTCTTTAGCATCACTAATTGGACATTATTATTATTATATATAATATGTATTATCATATATTATTTATATAGTTAATACAATTGACCCTTGAACAACACAGATTTGGAAATATAAGTGCACAGGTCCACTTATATATGATTTTTTTTATAAATATAGTACTGCAAATATATTTTCTCTTCCTTATGATTTTTCTTTCTTTTTAAAAAGAATTTTATTTATCTATTTGAGATCGAGAGTGTGAGTGGGAAAAGGAACAGAGGGAGAGAGACAAGCAGAATCCTTGCTGAGTGCAGAGTCCAATGTAGAGCTTAATACCACACCCCCAGGATCATGACCTGAACCAAAACCAAGAGCTGGGTGCTTAACCAACTGAGCCACCCAAGCACCCCTCTTCCTTATGATTTTCTTAATAACATTTTCTTTTCTCTACCTTTCTTTATTGTATGAATACAGCATATAATACATATAACATACAAAACATTTGCTAATCAACTATTTACATTACCAGTATGGCTTCCAGTCAATAGTAGGCTATTAGTAGCTAAGTTTTGTGGGAGTCCAAAGTTATACACAGAACAACCCCTGTATTGTTCAAGGGTGAACTTAGACTTGACCATCTATCTTTTTTGTTCATAACCCCTTCTTGTCTTTCAGATATTATTTTTAGGGTTACATTTCTATCTTCCTAAAATATGTTTCTTTTGAAAGTTCTTTTAGGATTGATATATTGTTTGAAAATTCTGTTAGTTTTTGTCTGCTTGAAAATCTTTTTTTTCATCCTTCTTCTTGGAAGATGATACTTCTTGGAAGTATGTACAACTCTAAATTGTCAATTTTTATCTCAGAACTTTGAGAGTATTATCCCTCTGTCTTCTAATATTATCGTTACTGATGAAAAATTAGTTGTCAGTCTAACTGTCCATTCTTATAGGTATTATCTTTTCTTTCTATCTTTAAAGGCTTTCTTTTTATTTTTAAAGATTTTATTTATTTATCTGAGAGCGAGAGAGCAAGAGAGAGAGAGCACAAATGGGCAGGGGATGGGGCAGAGGGAAAGGGAGGAGGAGAAGCAGACTCCCCACTGAGCAGAGCTCAATCCCAGGACCCTGAGATCATGACCTGAGCCAAAGGCAGATGTTTAACAGACTGAGCCACCCAGGCACCCCTAAAGCCTTTCTTTTTGTTGTTGTATTGCAGTTTACTTATAATTGATCTGTGGAAGTTCTTTCATTTATATCTGAGGATTGCTGTATTTCATTAGTTCTAGAAAATTGTTGAGTATTATTTCTGTTACCTCTATAGTACACTCCCTGTTCTTTTTTCACCTTCTATAACTTTGATTAGATGAGTAATAGACCTTTCTTCCTTTGTCTTTTGTGTCTCTTAACTCTTTTGTACTTTCTATTTTTGTCTCTCTGTGTTGGATTCTGTGTAATTTTTTCAAATCTATCTTCCAGTTTGTTATTACTTTCTATCTGTATCTGTTACTTTAACATTAATTAACTTTATAGTATCAATTATTATATTTATCATTTTTCAATATTTTATTTGGTCGATCTTAAATATGGCTGGTCATTGTTGATAATTTCTTTGGTGATATCTTCTTTTATTTTTTATAGTAAATACTATATTATAGTAAACATAATATTTTATATTGGTGTCTAATAATTCTAATATCTATTTTGTGGGTCTCATTCTGATATTTGTTTTTTTCTGTTTTGTTTTACTTCTACTAACTTGTTTGCTCATGCATCTTGTACTTTTTGATTTGAAGCTTATATTTTTTGGAACTTCATCTGGGGAATTCAAAGATTGGTCTTTGTTTATGCTAGACACCAAGAGGCACTCCTGAGCCAGGATTAGTTAAATAAACTGAATTTTGGGCTAAAGGTTTTTTGGACCCCTACACAGATATTTGGGTTCTGACGTGTACGAGGATGGGCTAATGGTAAAGAAATTTTCAGGGGAAATTTTTTTCCTTTCTACCACAGCTAAGATAGGCAAGTAAGTATCCTCTCCATCTCTCTCTTCAGAACAAACATTTTCCTAATCCATCTACTGGAAATGTCACCTTTTAGGGTCCAACTTTTTGTTGTCTTTTCTATGGCATCCCACTCTATGTAGATACCTGGCTTTGTCTCCCAAATCCCATCAAAACTCAAGGCCAGGAGTCAGCAAATTCTTTCTATATAAATATTCCAGCATTTGCAGACCATCTGGTCTCTGTTGCAACTACTCATGTCTGCCATTATAGCCTGAAATCAGCCATCGATGGCATATAAATGAATGGATGTGACTGTGTTCTAATAAAACTTTATTTACAAAAGTAGGTGGCTAGCTAGATGTGGGCCATGGGCTGTACTTTGCTGACCTGCTCTTGGCCATCAGGAGTTGGCACATGAAAATTCATCCTTTTTTTACCCATTTGGAGTCATGCTTTTTCCTATGTCAGATCGCTGAGGATTTCACCTACTATTTTGCCAGTCCAGTCGTGTATTTATAAAGATGTTTTCAAATATTTTGCTTGCGGCTGAGCTGCTCTGCCATGAGAGGAGTTTCTCTGGATAGCTAGCCTACCTTGTTCCCATAATGAAAGTCAGATTCATCTTGTCGGTACAAATTTTCTCAGATTGTCAAACTGCTCAGAGACCTTTAAGAACCACACTTGACTAACATAGTAAGTCCAGACTTCTCAGATGGGTGTTTAAGGCTTTTTGATCGTTGTCTTCAGCCTATCTTTTCCAGTTCTTAGCTCACCCTACTTTCACGCTTTCAGCCAAATTAGAAAACTCATGCTTTCTTAAATAACCCTTCTGATTATCACCTCTCCTCCAAGGTCATGCTGTTCCCTGCACTATCCTTCCATGTTTCATTCCCGTCGTTCCCCATGGCAATAACAACTGGTTAAAAGATGACTCCATTTCATCTCAGATACTGTCTTCCCTGTTGTTGTCTCAACTGGACGCAATCCTTCCCTCCTCCAGTGTTCTGCTTTATATCACAGTTATCTGTAAAATTGTTTTGAGCACCGCTGTTAGATTGTAAGCTCACGGAGGACAGAGAGATTCCCTTGTCTGACTTGGAAGACTTCTCTTCCTTCCTCGTAGAGCACCTAGCACAATGTTTTGAATATAGTGGGTACTTAAGTATTTGCAAAATGAATGAATACATAACATTTTTTTTAAGTTGGGAAAACTCAATATTTCCTTGTAAAGTCTATGTCATTTTCCAGAGGTGGATCCTTAGGTTTATCAATTGTTTATTGCTGCCATTGCATTCCCTCAGAAATAGAATCACCACTGGTCTTTTGTCCTCCAACCCACGCAGAATCTCTTCCCGTGGTGTCTGAGGCTATTGCCAGCCCAGTAATGACACCACCCAAGATAACTACTGTTAACAAATATATTGTTAACATTTCCCACTGTCAATAAGCACTCTTTCACGATATGATAGTCTCATGGCTACTTAGTAATCTGTCATACGGATATAGCGTGATTCACGCCTGACCAGTTCCAATTGTTAAGCTTTTTACATAATATTGTTACAAATAATGTTATAATTAACTGCCTTGCATGTAATTTTTCTACTTCTCTGCTTATTTCCTCAGGATAAATGCTATCAAGTAAGGGAAATACTGACTCAAAGGGATTGAACATCTTTAAAAACTTCGTTGATTTGCAAATTACAACCAGATTATAGGACCAGCTGGGACACCCACTATCAGTATAGTGCTCATTTAATGATATACTGTCCAACTTTGGATTTTTTGATTAGTTTTAGGTTTTTTTAAAAATTTTTTTGAGGGTCAATTTATTAGACAGAATTTTACTTTAGGAAAATGTACATTTCTCTTTTGATACTGAAATTGAGAATATATGTGTGTGTTTGTATGCACACATATATACACACATATGTACATGTTCATTGGCCCTTATACTTCTTTTGTGATTGATTTATTTATTTATCTTTTCTATTGTGGTATTGCCTTATTCTTATGACTTATATATGAAGGAATTAATTCACTGTCTATCACATATGTTACAAATATTTTCCCTGTTTAGTAGATATCTTTTTTTGTTGTGGCAGTTTATGGCAATTCTCTGCCCTAATTTTTTCTTTTTGCCTTGACATAGTTTCAGATTTACAGAAAAGTTTCAAGTATAAAGAATTCTCAGATACTTTCACCCAGAGTCCTCATAAGTTAATATTTCATTACATTTATCTTATTCTTTCCTTCCTGTTTCTCTCTATATAATTTTTATTTCAACCATTTATAGATAAGTTGCAGATACGAAGCTGGCATTTTAAAGAATAGTCATAAAGATTTTAAAAATAGACTTTATTTTTTAGGACAGTTTTAGAGTTAGAGAAAAACT
>CM052798.1:4968071-4987711 GCA_028533885.1 Nasua narica
TGTCTGTAAGACTTAAATCTTGACTTTTGCTCATGCCCAATTCCGACTGTATTTAATCATGACTACTAAATACACTCGAAAAAGCCCCGGGCAGAGAGGTTTACTGTGGAATCATTCAGTCCTTCCAGGAACAGGACCAGAAATGTCTCCATATGTCTGTAGGCTCTGGACCTCAGGATGTCTGTGAACATTTTACTGTGTTCCATTCTCCCCTCAAGTTTGCTTCCCAGCCATGGAAAATGCCCATGAGAAAGAATTGTGCAATGTTAACTGTTAGTCACTTTATATTTCCTGAATATTCCCTATTTAATTTTCCTGGTAGCTGGCAATAACATCTAGGATTTAAATTGCTGAAGGGAATTCGGGAAAACCCACATAAATGTCTAAGATGAGGTTTGGCAAGCTCCGTGTCTTGGTGACATAACAATGTCATAACTAGAGATCTCATCCAACACGCGAGGCAGGAAATCCCTGCTGCTGCCAGACACCCACTGCTTGAGTCTGAGGATCCTCGTTTGTTAAAAATGGATTCTACACAGTTTTTAATTTGATTATCAGGCTGCTGGAAGAAAAATTTGGACCTGGAGTTTAGAGGCAATGAGATTTCTTTAAAAATGGGCGTCTTGAAGGGACTTGTGAGAAAGACAAAAGAAAATGTAGCAGATATTTTGTAAGTGGGGGCAATAGCTTCTCCACGGAAAGCCCAGCCTGCTTCCTCCGGGTGGGGTGTGAGCTCCCGGCGTGGGGGTGGTGGGGGGTGATCTGCCAAGATGACCCCGGCAATCAGACTCAGCCGGGTGACACCCTTCCCAGGCAGTCTTTTCTCACACCCTAGAACCCAAAGGACGTGATTTTTAATTTAAGATGGCATTTTACCATTTGAGGTATCATATTTTATTGATCACTTTGAGGAGAATGGTCGGCCATGTTCTGAGTTTATCCCACCCTCCATGTTGTTTCGTGCTCTCTGAAGTTTGAATGACTTTGAGGTACCTTTTCCTTGTGTTCATTTTTTTGTTCTTATTGTGGTTTGGATCTATGAATGTGACCAATGTCTGCTTTAAAATTTGATGGCTTCTTATTGGAGAGAACTGTATACTTGCCAAGGAAGTTTATCGTTCTCCTTCCTGTTCTCCATTTCTATCTGCTAATTCCATTGTACTGACTGCATGGTCCTAGGCTACGTCCTTGTTTGTTCACTGATACTTAATTCTGTGACTTTGGTAATTGTCGAGGTTACCAGTTACCATTACATATGCGTCTGCGTATTGGCTGCGTTTCACGATTTAAGACGTTTTTATTATATTTATTGGATCATGAATTGTGTGTTGTGGTTTCATTGTTTAATGGTCTACCATTACAGGGGATTTTATCTGCTATGGCTGTGGCATTGATTTAATCCAACACTATGGCGATCTGCTCTGCTTTCTTATATTTCTACAGGCGTCTTAGAATGTAGGCCATCTTGTTCTCCCAAGGGCTGGCATCTGCTCGTTCCTGTGGATGGCAGATTGTTGGATTTGGCTGTAGAGTGAAGTATAGCCTCTTTGCTCAGCATGCTATAATTATGTCTCCTAATTTATGTCTTTGGCCCCAAATTCTCCCCTCAACTCCCGAGCCTGGATGTTTAAAAGGCATCTGTGTTTGTTTCCCAGATCTGCCATCAAAGGTACAACAAACTGGGAAGCTTGGAACAGCAGAAATCTATTGTCACCCAGCTTTGGAGGCCAGAAGTCCAAAATCAAGGTGTCATCAGGGCCACGCCCCTTCTGAGACCCTAAGGAGAATCCTACCTTGCCTCCTCGTGCTGGTGGTGGCAGCCACCCGCCCTCAGCATTCCTGGACATGAAGCTGCATCTCTCCAATCTCTGTCCCATCTGCAAATGACCTTCTTGTAGGGACATTGGTCATATTGGACTCAGTATGTAAATGTATGCAGGAAGACCCTGTAAGACTCTTTCCCCAAATAAGATCACATCGTGAGGTCCTTGGGGCTGGAACTTCAACATATCCTTTGAGGGGAACACAAGATTTTAATATAGCTTCCACATCATTTTTTAACAGTGTTGTTGAGATCTCTTCTTGTGATCTGCCTTAGGACCTTTGCTTTTGTTGTATTTTTGCCCCAGTCTTCTCATGGCTTACTTAGATGATTCAGCTCTCTGCTCAAAACTTCTTCAAAGAGACCTCTTCTGACCTCCCTCTATCAAACAGAAACTCCCATCCACTTACAGGGGTCACTCTCTGACATATTCTGTTTGTCCATTTCCCCAAGTCCAATGTAGGACCTACAAAAGCAAGAGATTCATCTTGCATCTAACCAGATATCCCCAGGGCCTAGAACAGTACCTGGCACACAGTAGGACTTCAACCAACGTGCATTGAATTAATGCGAGAATGAATCTGGTTTTAGCCTCATCCATTTCCCTATCCCTTTATTGGGCAGAGATCTGAATCAGAGTGAATAAGGAGATACATGGGAATGTTTAAGTAGAGCAAAGGATGATAGTACGTGCAAAGGGCCCGAGGCAAGAGCGTGGTTGGCACGTTCAAGTAACAGCAGGGTTGGCCAGTGAGTGAAAGAGAGCAAAAGGAGAGGTGATCAGAGAAAGGAACTGTATCGAGCCACTCTCTCCTTTCCCACCATGTTCTGGTGACCTCATGTTTTTTCCTGGCTATTCTAACACTTGTCTTCTCATTCTTGGGTGGTGGCTTAAATATCACTTCTCTCTCATTATTCTATTGCCACAGCATCTCATAGCATTTATCACCAGCAGTAAATCTATTTATTTCTTTATTGTCTTGCCCCACTGCCCCAACTGGCACGGAAATGCTGTGCAGGTCAAGACCGTGTTCGTTTGGTAACTGTTGTTCTCCTAGGATCCAAGATGGTGTACGTCCCCACGAGCGCTGGTTTGTTCGGTTGAGTGGGTGAATGGAGATGAACTTCTATTGGTAAATGAGTTCTGCTGAGTTGTTTAATTCCACTTACAAGAACACACTTCTCTTTTCCTGGGAGGAGAGGAAGAGGAGAAGAAAGAGAACAGGCAGCCATATCTAAATATGTCCCCACCTCCCATATTTATCACCAAATAATACAGTTATATTCTGGGCATTCTCCTGTGTGACAATTTTCTATTCCCATGACCTTAAAGCATATCCCTTATGAATTCTAAGGCTCTGTTTCTTCTCTTGCCACACGTATCAGGTTTTTACCCGACATATTTTCCCAGTGTTTCTTGATTTTCTTTTCACATATTCTTCATAACATTAACCTTATACGGCATAAAAATATTTCTAGTCTGAGTTTAAACAAGAAAAAAGTGAAGCTAATTGTCTAGAGTTAGTAAGTCTATCAATGAGTTTTTATTAAATGGTTTATTTACCAATTGCACATATATTTATGTGTGCTTACTGGTTACGAGGCATTGAGTTAGGCTCTGGGGGTCCTGGGATAAACTGGGGAGGAGAGACATGGTTCTTGCCTTCCAAAGCTTAAGTTCTGGTATGAAGAAGATACCAAACATTATTTTCATAAGAAATTATTGAATTACAGTTTACATGTAAGTGACACAAAGAAGGAGTATATGACGCTATGAAAGTAATTTATAGTAGGACCTGAGCTAGTCTTAGGGATCAGAGAAGCTTTGCTCGTTGTTTCTCCATGCAACATTCTTCTTTTTGTTATGAACAGAATCCTGATTTTGTTTGGATTGGTGAAGTATCCATTTCTGTACTTCCCTTGAAATTAGGGATGGTCGCCTCACACGGTGCTGATTACTCACATGGTGGGAGTGGACGAGACGGTGCCGCTGAGTATGGCTTTGGTGGTATAGGCCCCATCTCTTCACGCTCAGTGCTTCCTTCCACTTCCTCCTAGACAGGAGAGACCTTCCTCCTGGATAGGGGGTACTTCTTCCTTGATAGGGGGGTCCTTCCTCCTGGATAGGGGGTACTTCCTCCTTGATGGGGGGTACTTCCTCCTTGATAGGAGCCTGGGGTACTGATGATATCTGGGACCTGCTGCACCTACCCCAGGGTGACTCTGACTCCTTGTGAGGTGCTAACAATGAGCCCTTATTGGATTAAAGCCACAGAAGATGGGTTTCTGCTATGAGCAGCTCCTAATTAATATAGTTTACTTGAGGATGTGGCATTTGGACCGGGCTTTGAAGGGTATGAGTAGCGACTAACTGAAAAAGGGGGCCAAGAAAGGAGCACTTCCCACAGGTTCTGCTTAGACCAAGGGCTTTTGAATATCAGGGCTTCATCATCTGTGTTAAAGGATATTGGACCGCGATTTCTTAAATATCTCTACATTGGACTTGAGGATGAACCTGCTGGAGGAGAAATGTCTAATAACAGCAGCTGGCCCTAGCAGTGTGAGAGGCACTGTTCTTTTTTATTATTATTTTTTGAAGATTTATTTATTTATTTGAGAGAGAGAGAGCATGAGCGGGAGGGGCGGGGGAGAGGGAGAGAGAACCTCAAGCAGACTCCCCACTGAGTGTGGAGCCTGACGCGGGGCTCCATCCATGACCTTGAGATCATCAACCTGAGTGGAAACCAAGAGTCAGATGCTTAACCCACTGAGCCACCCAAGTGGCCCATCGAGGCACTGTTCTAAGGGGTTTACTACACCTCTGACCCCATTCAGTTCTGGAGACAACCCTTTGAGGGAGGCGCGATGGTTGTCCCCACTTAGTTGAGGAAGCTGAAGCGAAGAGAGATCAAGCCAGTGGCCCAAGATTGCACCACTAGTAAATGGAGGAGCCAGGATTTGAAGTGTGGTAGGATGGCTTGAGAGCCTGAGCTCAATAGCTTATGACAGGCAGGGCCTGACCCAAGCTTTGGACTCATTCCCGTCTCCTTCCCTTTGATGCCCAAGAGGACTCCTGAGATGTGTGCACGAGCAGGAGATGTTGACTGTTCTTACCAAAAAGTGCACTTCTGAATTCTGTTCCTCAATAGCTGATAAGCCAATTAGGCGATGGTTTTAGAATACCTTCATGGAGGTTCTCTCCTTTATACTGAGAGATTATATTTTGAGAGAATATATTTGAGAGAATATATTTCTGTTATATATCTTTCCTATATATCTCCTAAATATTATATATTTGGGACCCTTCCTGAATGAACTATTCCCTTGCATTATGAGATATAGAAGTTCTTGATACTCCTTTTTTAAGACCCCAACCCAAAGTCTATTGATTTGTTCCAAGTTGTGATAAAAATATTTATCCCAAGCACACGAGGGCTTATTCTAGCTGCTGGACGCTCGCTGTGTCTGTCCTTCACTGCTCCCTCTGGGCTACTCCTGGAAAAATGGAAACCCTACCCCATTAGGTCTGGCTCAGGGGGACTCAGAAAGTTGTTCACAGATTTACTGGCTCAAAACCATTTCGAAAACTGTTACCGGTCTGCAACAAGTCGAGTAGGGAAATGGAGAGACTTTGGGCGATTTGGCGTTACCACCACGTCTAAGGATGTGGTCCGTGAGTTAGTCTTGGTGACAAGGCATAGTCCCCTCTGGGTGCCGTCAGACTCAGGGTGAGCTGGAGGCAGCCATGAGCCGTGTTACAGGCGTGAGCAATAGGACCCCTTGTTGGTTCACGGTGGAATGGAAATGAAAACAAAAGCGGTTCTTCACCACTCTTGAGAGCTCGAGAGTCCCACTTGTGACTCACTGTGGCAAGTCAGTGTGTGTCATGTAATCTGGCACCGGATCTGATTTTTTAAAACTTGGTTGTGGTTGTTTCATCTGTGGAGGTCTCACCTCCTTGCTTGTGTTGCCAGACCTAGGATGGCACAGCCCGTCCCTTCTCTTCTGTCGAATTCACTGCACTTCAAGATGCCTGCTGCACACAGTGAGAGAGCGCGAGCATTTTGTTTTGTTTTTGCCATGATTCAAATCAGGAGATGAGGCAGGCTGGGCAGGCAGCAGGAGAACGGCTGACTTTGCCTCACTTGGCGCCAAAAGGGAAAATGATCTCTCATGACTTATTTTTTGGAAATACAAAGTCACGGAAGAAGCTTCAGGCGTGCTGTCGTAATAACCACTCCTGGGAGCCTGTCACAAACCAGGCACTGTGCTTGAGGCTGTGTTTATTTACATGTATTATTTCATTTAATCTCTATGCCGTCTCGGGAAAGTAGATTTCCTTACCACCATTTTGCAGACGAAGGAAATGAGGTATCAGAGAGGTTGAGTAACTTGCATGAGGTCACACAGCTACGAAGCAGTGGTGGTCTGTCTGACTTCGGAGACTGTGTACTTTTCTTATTCCCGTTATTACTTAGTGACAGCATTTATTGCTAGGAGGGAATGTTACTGGGTTTAGAAAACACTTCAAATGTACTTTAAGTATCATTTGTCCAGAAGAGGTTGTTTGGTCGTTGTCGCAACGTTCTCATATTTCCATTAAAGCTTTTCCTTTATATACTTTGCTTTTACTTCAGAGGGTGGTGCAGAGGCTACGCTCCGTCTAGGCTGTCCAGCAAATGACAATTCCAGCTTTGCCTTCGTACCTCCTGGGAGAAGAGAGACAAAGCCTTCTTTCTGGGGTCGAATTTGGCTGTCATGGAGCGTCCCAGCCGCGGAGGTCGGGGCAAGCAGCTTCCGCAGAGATCTGCGTCCTGTCTTTGGGGACAGCAGAGTGGCTTCATGCCTCTGTGGTGTATCATCTGGACTGTGTCCACTATGAGCTTTTCAGATGCCGCTTTCTGGGTCTTTGGGGGAGAACTGTTTTCTAGTGTGTCTTTAGTAGTTTTCGAAGGCTTTTATTATTTAATTTAAATGGATAATTCTCAGCTCATAATTTAATCGGTCTCTGAAAATGGCTTCAACTCCTTGCTCTCCTGAGTTAGACTGAACTCATAGAAAAGACCAGGGCATGTTTACCGTGGGCTGGGATACTCAGCCTGGTTATCTAATTATCCTCCAGGACATAGGTTTATAACTGTATTCCTTTAGATTTATTTTAGAAAATGGAACTGTTTTTGGGGTAAAGTTTGCACGAGGTAAAGTGGAGATTTTTTTTTTTTAAGTGGAGATTTTTATGGTATTTGAATTTCTAAAGCAGAATCTGGGTCTACACTTAACTGACTTTTTTTTTTTTTTTTAAAGATTTTATTTATTTATTTGACAGACAGAGAGAGGGAACACAAGCAGGGGAAGTGGGAGAGAGAGAAGCAGACTTCCCGCTGAGCAGGGAGCCCGATGCGGGGCTCGATCCCAGGAACCTGGGATCATGACCTGAGCCAAAGGCAGATGCTTTATGACTGAGCCACCCAGGCGCCTCCAGATCTATACTTTAAAAATGATTTTTATGTTTTAAAAAACAAGGATACTAGAAAGTGTCTTCATTCAATGTGAGTTCTTTGGCCCCTAACAAATTCAAAGGGAATTTGATTATGGGAAGGTGGCTGAGAAACTTACTCTGTTTATATTTTGTTTATTTTGAGGTGATCCAGTCATTTAAAGGGAAAACGGAATAATGGTGATTCTAGATGCTAATATAATGATGGGAGATAGAAGGAAGAAAGTAAATTCCCCTTTCAGAACTCAAGTGATCTGCTGAAAAGTCATCTACCGAGCGTGGTTCCTCTAAAATCTAGGTGTGTGGGCTTAAGTAATTTTTCCTTAGCCAATATCTCTGTCACATCACTGTTACTTTAATCCCTCCCATCTAATTGGTGATCAAAACCTGAATTCCATCTGCTAAATGAAGCTCTTAATCTGTGCCTTCCTCTCCAATCCAGCTGCCCTGCAGCTACTTTACCTCTTGTTCTTGAATTGGTCTTCCTTGACCCCAGGATCTTCCGTTCTCCAATCTGACTTTTACCCTGCTGTCATGGTGGTGGCTCTTTCGAAAACATGTACCTGATCATATCACTCTAGCGTGGAGAATCCTTCATTTCTCACAGGAAGAAGGGGGAGGAGGAGGAGGAGGAGGGGGAGAAAAAGAAGAGGAGGAAAAAAACAAAGTAGAACATAGAGACAAAGAAGACAAAGACAAGATGGCGGGATGCCTGGGTGGCTCGGTCACTTAAGCATCTGCCTTTGGCTCAGGTCATGATCCCAGGGTCCTGGGATCAAGCCCCACATCCGACTCCCTGCCCTGTAGGGAGCCTGCTTCTCCCTCTCCCTCTGTCCCAGCTTGTGTTCCCTCTCTCACTGTGTCTCTCGCTGTCAAATAAATAAATAAATAAAATCTTTAAGACAAAACGAAATACTTTTTCAAGTATTGAAAGCTGATGCATAAATAAGTGAATAAATAATTAAAAAAAAGAAAGACAAGATGAAGCACAGAAACCTTGCTTCATAATCCTCGTCCACCTTGCCTTCATCATCCCTGGTATTCTAGCCTCAGGGACAAGCCAGTGACTCCTAGGTCTGCCCTTTTATCCAGAATGTTCTTCACCAGCCTGCCTCCCATCCTCAGGCTCCGTGAAGGTTTTGGCTTCATCACCTTCTCAACAAGCCTTCTGACAATCTCTTCCCGCTCTCCTCTGCTTCTATTTAACAAAAATCCTAATGCGTTTCCAATATGAATCTGGATGCCATACATTTTAATTATTACATTTTAATCTAATTATTGTATTTTAATACCAGTGTGCATGGTGGTTGAGATCTTGGCCTCTAAATGCTGACCAGCTAGATTTGGATGCTAATTCTGCAATTCCTAGCTGGGTTATGTGGGCAAATTACTTAAGTTCTCTGTACCTCAGTTTACTCATCTGTGAAATGGGGATAATGACAGCCCCCACTTCTTGGGACTGTAGTGGAGATTCAGCGAATTAATGTATGTCAAGTGCTTGGAGCACTGGCTGGGACAAACAGAGTGCTTCACTCATTCCATGGAGAAGCTGTTATGTGAATTGCATCGATGTTATTTCAGAAAATACCTTATAAAAACATTTTATTTTTGTTGCTGTGTTTGTTTGTAAGATAACTAATCGGATCATGTTAAAAATCCATTGCAACAAATCGCTTTTTGTTGTTAGAGTTCTTAGAAAAAGGAAAATCCTTTAAAATAAAGGAGTGTTGTATTCCCGGGCTGAGAAGGTTACTGCAGTTCTTGGATTTTAGTAATCTTAGTCAGAGCTTTGGCTGTTTGGTAACTTATCTGCAATTTACTCAGCTCCTTTACTCGGTTTCCGAAGAATCAAGTGGGTAGATTAAGTGCCTCCTCTAGAGTTACCTTAACCACAGAGCAGAACTGTGAGTAGGAAGTAAAGATGTCTGGTGTTTGTTTCTGGACCACGTGAATCAGGGAGAGGTCGTGTGGTTCCTCGTCCGCCACGGGTGACTCCATTTTTCACCATTACAAGTGATGCTGAAATGAACATCCTTTACTTACCCCGAAACTCTTGTGCACCTCTAATTATTTCCTTAGAACAAGTTGATCAAAGTAAAATGATTGAATCAAAGGAAATAATTAAGTCTTTGGATATTAATTGCCAGCTTACCTTCCAAACAGGTTTTATTCAGTTACACTCCTACCAACAGTGCTTGGAAAGGTCCATTGCCTCCACACTTTCGCTATCACTGAGTATTTATCTTGTTTTTCTAATCTTTCCTACCTTCCTAAACCCAAGGAAAGAAAAGACAAATGAAGAAGGTGCCTTGCTCACGTAGGGGAAGAAATCTTCACTCTCATTTGCTCTTCTTTATTTTTTTTTAGATTTATTTATTTATTTTAGAGAGGGGACCCCATGCAGGGGTCATGGGCTTGAGCTCCACCTCTCCCTGAGATCATGACCTGAGCTAAAATCAAGAGTCGGGGGCTTAACCAACTAAGCCATGCAGGTGCCCCTCTTTATTCCTTTTTAATAAAAGATTTATGCTTCAGAGTCCACTATTTTTCTGATCACAAGATTTTTGATAATCAAAACTTTTCATATCCACTAAATTTCTTTTAAATCTTCATAAATTAAGTGCAAGAGAACAAAAAGCCTGCTAATATCGCCATTGCGTGTATTAAGTATGGTTAAGAAGAATACCGAAGACTTTAAACTCCAGAATCCAAAAACTGACTTTTAAAAAGGACAATGGGAGGGGTGCCTGGGTGGCTCAGTCGGTTAAGCCTCTGCCTTCGGCTCAGGTCATGATCCCAGGGTCCTGGGATCGAGCCCCGCATCGGGCTCCCTGCTCAGCGGGAAGCCTGCTTCTCCCTCTCCTACTCCCCCTGCTTGTGTTCCCTCTCTCACTCTCTCTCTCTCTCTGTCAAATAAATAAATGATCTATAAAAAATAAATAAAAAGACAACAGGAATACCAATAATTGGAATCAAAGGAACTCAGCCTGGAATGAGACTATGTAGAGTTTAATTAATAATAAACTTGAGATATCTGGCATATATTGTTTGTGGGCCAGTGCAAGATCTCTTGGTGACATCGTTTGAAAAATGATCAGAACTGTTACTTTCATTCTCTTTTTTATCCAAAAAGGTGAATGAATTAGAAAGATTTATACGTAACTTTGTGATGATTGGTGGTAGTATTTATTACCTCGTACAGTTTTCTTGTTAGGTACTGTATAGAATGATTATGTATATAAAAAGGAATGTTGGGGCGACTGGGGGGCTCAGTGGGTTAAAGCCTCTGCCTTCAGCTCAGGTCGTGATCTCAGGGTCCTGGGATCCGCAGGGAGCCTATGGATCCCCCTCTCTCTTTGCCTGCCTCTCTGCCTACTTGCGATTTCTCTCTCTGTGTGTCAAATAAATAAATAAAATCTTTAAAAAAAATAAAGGAATGTTAATGCAAATTTATAGCTAAAAAGTAGTTAACATGAAGAATATATATATATTATACATTTTATATATATATAATAACCATCATATTTGAAAACAAAATTCTGGGGCTCTGTGGGAGGGAAGGAAGGGGTTAAACATGGCAGGAGGGTGCTGGGGCAGGCTTGCAGACTTCTCATTAGGAAATCTGGTCTTTCAGGTTGGACTGGGCTTTGGGAATGGCTGCTCCTTTGTTCAAGAGAAAAAGTGCATTAGATCTGGCTGCAGTCTCAGACTCGTAGAAAATTAATTCCAGAACTTTCTAGCCTAGGAAAGTGAACAGAATTCATCCAGTGAAGCAAGAGGGCATTCCTGATTCCCTGAGGTTACCCACGATGGCAGCCGATGACAGCCCTGGTAACAGACCTTACAGGGCCTGGCGCCAGGGGACACCCTTGGCGGTGGTTAACTCTACAAATCCTTGCTCGAGGCCCTTGATTTCCTTCCCTTTATTGCAAGATTAGCTCTCTATTAAAAGTGACCTTGAAAAAAAATGAAAAAAAAAAGTGACCTTGACCCCGCCTTTTTTTAATTTCAGGTGGTTTTGTTTTCTTACTATTCGCTGTTCGGGGTAAATTCATTCCTATTTCTCTTGACGACCAGGGTCTGCGTGTAGATTCCTTCTTGCGCCATTGTTTCAAAAAGTTGCTTCATCCCATTTAACCTGTGACTAATTGGTTAAATAAAACCAACACATACTCCTGGAATTTAGGAGTACATTTTGTTCCGGGCCTGATAAAAGGGAGTAAATTGCACTGTTCATTCCTGTCATCCTTTATCGCTCCCTTTCCTGCAAAATTATCATCCAGAGACATGCTGGAAAGTTCTTCATGAATCTAGCGCGAGGTCTTTCATTTGTTAGCCATTATTCTGGAGACGTCCCCCCAGCCAGCTCCTGGGTTCCCTGCACCGCCCCGTCCATGGACGACAGCTCATGCAGGGAAGTCATGGGTCGGAGAAGAAACCTGTCGGGAGGAAGAGGAGCAGAGGGATTGGCACGTAAACTGAACGACGAATTTGTGATTTAGCGCAAAGGGCTGCAGACCGGAAGTCTAACTCTGGGGCTCCAGGCTTAGCTCCCTCCTTACCAGTTGTGTGAAATGGCACCATTTCACCGAAACTCTTGAGTCCCCGCTTCCTTCACTTGTAAAATGGGAATTCTAACACCCACGCGGCCGGCTTCCCCAGGATGGTGGAGGGAATCAGAGGAGATCCTGCACTTTCCTTAAACGCTCAAGTTCTTTCTGAGAACACGAAGCATTGTTATTTTGGATGGAAAACATGAGGCAGGCAGGAAAGGGTGCCTACGTTGAGAATTCAATCTGGAGCAAGGTTTCGATGGTCGTTGGAGAGAGTCTTCCTCGGGTGATTTAATATTTATTTATTCAAGTAACCCCTAAACCCCACGGGGAGCTCGAACTCATGATCCCGAGCTCCGGAATCCCATGCTCTACCAACTAAAACAGCCAGGCACCTCGTTCCTTGGGTAATATCGATGACAGTTCCTCCAGGAAGTTTTCCCTGGCCCTCCCCCTCCTGGACCCCCTCCTGGATCCTCCTGGACCAGATCCAGGTCCACGCCTCTGACAAGTGCCCCCGGCACCCCGACACTCCGTACTTCTCGTCCAGTAGCATTTTGTGGGTAGCGTTATCAATGTCCTTTTACAAGACTGTGAGCCTGATCAAGTCGGGACCTGGCCTTGTCCATCGCTGCGTCCACAGAGCCCGGCACTGCGTACAGGGGACACTGAGTAGACAAGTGGGAGTCTTACTCGAGAACCAGGTCCTGAACGAGGCATTCGATCAGACAGGCTCCCGCATCAGACGCTTGTGCCGTGTGGGGAAGTCAGTGGATTGAAACCAGGTTCTGGGTCTAAAAGGCGAGGTTTAACTAGGGCTGGTTAGCTATGTTATCCCTAGGTGACTGCTGCGACTCGCTAAGCATGCGATCACTTCTCAGCTGGGGGCAGCGTGTCAATGTTCTCATTTGTAAAATGAGGTCAAAACCCCTTCAGGCGGTCTCCTCTTTAGCGGTGTCCTTAACAAACCTTTTTTGTTCCTTCTTAAGGGCACCTTTAATCTGGCAAATGCTCTGAAATGTTTCGTTTCGATAATTCCTGAAAAAAACGAGAACAATCCACTACCTTGTACCATTTCTAAAATAATTGGTGAAATTGTCATAACAAAATTGTTGTTGTTGTTTAAATCTCGACTCCTCCACAACTCCAGCCTTTCTGTTGGTTGAGGTTGTTGGATGATTTCGCATCACGGAGGTTTGAGGGAAGCAGCCCACCTGAATAAGGCTAATGGTTTTCTAGGAACCCATCCTTCACTCCTAGGACACACTTCCCACAACCACTAGCTTTGCACAAGCCCCTATCTGCTCTGACCTCCCAACGTGACTCCCTGCGGCCCTTCCTGCCTGCCTCCAACTCACTTCTCACGGCACAGAGCAAACGTTCGATAGATGCGGATCTGATCACGTGCCTACTGACGCCCCGGGCTGTTTCTTAGTGTCCTTCTCTTCTCTCTCTCTCTCTCTCTCTCTCTCTGCCACTGGCCTCTCTCTGAGTTCCTGCAGTCAGCTGGACTCAGTTCTCTCAACCCCAGATCTAGTTCTGCCCTTCCCTCTGCCTCGAATATTCTCTTCTCCCTTTGCCTGGCCAACTACTGTCGCTCAGGTCTCACTTTTAATGTCTCTTCTTTGGGGGTGGTCCTTTCTTGAGGCCCTCGACTGGACCGAGCGTCCTTGGGACGTGCTTCCTGGACTACTCTGTTCCCCATTCTTCCTCTGTCTGTGCTCCTCATGTAGGAATGTGCTTGTTATATGTTCGTTTTACTAGAAAGGATAGTGCCCCCTAGCCAAAGATACACCGTAAACTTTCCTATGATTATACTCATTCATTCAGTTGTTGATCCCTTACTCTGTGCCGGGCTCCCTTCTTGGGGCAGGGGACCCAGCAGCAAACCACACTGCCATAGGTCCTTGCCATCATGGGATTTACATCCTAGGAGGGAGAGACTGATAATAAAGGAAGTAAAGCCCATAACATGCTAGATGATGGAGAATAAGAAAGCAGAAGAGGATAGGGCATGCTGGGGGAGGTGGTAGGTGTGTTTCGGTTTTTAGTAGGTTAGTAAGGAAAGCTTCACGGAGGAGGCATTGGAGCCAAAGCCTGCAGGAAGTGAGGGAGGGAGCTGGAGGGACATTTGGGGAAGAACATCCCAGGCAGAAGGAAAGCCTGCAGGGCTGGTGTTTTTAAGGAACAGTCCGGAGGCCTGGGGGCCAGGAGCACAGCGAGCTGGGGGGTGTGTGGGGGGGGGAGGGTAGGGAGTGAGGACTTTGAACTTTACTCTGCAGGCAAAGTGGGGGAAAGTGGGGGAAACCTGACTTGCATTTTAAAAGGATCCCTCTGACCCCCATATAGATAATTGACTCGAGGGAGGCAAGGCGGGAAGCCAGGAGGCTAGTTAAGCTTTGCGAAAATCCAGGCGGAAGGACAGTGGAGACTTGACTTAGTAGCTAGCAGCGGGGGTGGTAAGAAATGGCTAGATTCTAGATCTGTTTTGAAGGGAGGGCCAAGAGGATTTGCTGATGGGCTGGATGTGGGATGTGAGGGAAAGCAGGGAGTCCAGGACGCTGTCCAGGGCTCCAGCCTGGGTAACCAGCGGATGGGGCTGCCAGGAAGGGGGTGAGCAGGTGGCCGCTAGAGAGGGTTTCGGGGGACAGAGGACGAGCGCAGCTTCCACATACTTGAGATGCCTATTAGCTCCCCAGCATGTGTTTGCGTTCTAACGTAACGAATCTCAGAGGGCAATTGTCTTTAATCTGTACACGGGAGTAAAGAAATCCCATACATTGCCCCCTAAGAGAGGAGACCAACATTGCCCTCTTGTACAGGATTCTACGCCTGGCCCTTTCCTGGGGGGGCGGCGGGTACACCAGGATTCCATTTCTCTTAGAATGGACGTCAACCCGGATTCTGTTTTAGAACCAACAGAACTGTTGTCTGCGGCTGATGTTTGCTTCATCATATCAAGAAACGTATTTTTACAGTAAGCTTTTGGGGAAAAAAAGTAAGACGTCACTCTACTTCTCGCCATGCCTGTGCGAGACCACATTAAGTACGATTTCTCTAAGGACCAAGGTCTCGGGTCAGCATAGCATAAGCGGCTGTATATTGTGCTCGCGGAAGGCCTACTGTGTGCTGAAGGCTCTTCAAGTCCATTACCGCGACAGGTGTGCAAGGACTCTCGAGCGTGTTGGAGCTTTTGCCATGGCGCTGGCTCATTCTACCTTTCCCACTTATTTTCCTTGCATCCACTCCTCCCCTACGTGATATTCAGTGTACCTGCTTTGTCCCTTCTCTTCTGACTGCTGAAATACCTTTTCCTTTCCCTTCTCCTCCTGCCTTTCCTAGCAGAATTCCAGCTAGCCAAGGTTGTCCTGTAAGTGACTTGGGGATAAGTGAGCTCTTACTCATTTTGCCTTTTCCCTTGGGCAACTTTAAACTACTTTATGCATAAACTCCTGGGGGTCATTTTAACACACTTACAGGCCAAGAAGGCTGAAGGGCCAGGCTGATGCGGAAAAGCTACTGGTCGATCGAATTGGACTGGATGCACACAGTCAAAAGTATATTCATTACTATGTTTATGCATAACTAGTTCGTATCCTTTTCCTTGACTAGAGAGTTTTATACACTCTCCCCAAGAATAGTATTCTTTACATAGGATGCCCCAATTCTTGTTGTTGATGGCGAACACCTAGCAGGAAGAGTCAGGTCAGAGGAAGTGTTCTTGAAACTAAAACACTTTGAGGGCGCCTGGGTGGCTTAGTCCGTGAGGCACCTGCCTTCGGCTCAGGTCGTGATCCCGCGGTCCTGGGTTCGAGCCCCGCATCGGGCTCCCCACTCAGCAGGGAGCCGCCTTCTTCTTCTGCCCTTTGTCCTATTCGTTCTCTCAATCTCTCGCTGTCTCAAATAACAAAATCTTAAAAAGAATAAGAAACTAAAAGATTGTGTATGTCATGAAAATTAATGTTAATAAAGTAGGATATATTGTGGGGTGCGTGGGTGCCTCCATCAATTAAGCGTCTGATTCTTGGTTTCGGCTCAGGATATGATCTCAAGGTCATGGGATCAAGCCCTGCATTGGGCTTTGCCCTCAGGGCATAGTCTGCCTAAGATTCTCTCTCCCTCTCCCTCCCACCCACTCTCACTCTCTCAAATAAATAAATAATTTTTTTTAAGTAAGCTATGTAGCTATATATTTGTATCCAGAAAAATGCATTTATCAGTTAACTTAAAAAAATATCACCTGGTCAAAAAATTACTTTTAATTCAAAGGGTTGAATGAGGAACCATAGTTCCTAAAATGGATGCATTTTTCCAGTGGCGGGTTTACTCCGATTGTTTGGGTCTTTGCTGGAATCCGAGTGGTTTTTCAAGAGAACTGATTGGGTTTTTTTTTGCAGCCAAGAGAAGGGGTGATTAATTTGCATTCTCTTAGGGGCGCCTGGGTGGCTCAAGTTCGTGAAGCGGGTTAAGCATCTGCTTTTGGCTCAGTCTATGATCTCAGGGTCCTGGGATAGAGACACCCCCCACCCCCATCGCTCAGCGGAGATTCTGATCCTCCGTCTGCTTCTCTCCCTCTTGTGCACACTCTTTGTCTCTCTTGCAAATAAATAAATAAATAAATAAAATCTTTTTAAACATTGCATTGTACAGACCCTAAGACTGCATGAAGTTATGAAATCATCTTGGTCGGACGAGGTAAAATCGCACCCCCAAAGAAGCAAACGCTCACAGAGCCCGTATCCGGAATCTCAAAGTCTTTGAATACGCAGTGTTTGAAAAGATAAAAGAAATACATTAAAAAGATTTTTTCCCCCTTTTTTTAGCTGCTCCTCCAACGATCTATGTTTGCCATCCTTCATGTTACAAAACAGAGTTGAAGCTTCGTATCGGGACGGAAAGGGATACGTGGAGGGGGGGGTGGAGGAAGGCAAAAGAAATGAACTTGATGGACCAAAAATAAAGCACACAGCCTTCAAAGACCTCCCCTGTCTCGAGGGCAGAAAATGCCTTGGCAGTAGCGATTTCTTCTGCAGTCAGAAGGGAATTGGTTTCCCAGCTGTTCTGGTGTATTTTCCTTATTAGTCTTTGCTCCCACGGTCTAAAAGCAAAGACCGGATCTTAGCGCCTACAGCACTGGTCGAGAACTGCAGCTTCCCTCGCGGGTGACTCACAGGCGGGAGCAAACCACCTACTGTAACAGCGGGCGCAGACCCTGCGGGACACAGCTCGGCAGCTGCTTAGCCTGACCCCCCCATCCCCCACGCCGTGACAATGGCTGTGGCTCTCACCTTGATGGGATAGCGAAGGTGGGGTTTAGATGCTTAGTAGATACTGTTACTCATTTCTCCTAAATTGTATTTCTCCATTGCTACCCTGAGATCTTGGACTTCATCCTGAAGCCTCAGTTCAATTTAGGATTGTGAGAAGGCCAGTCATCATTCAACATTGAACCGCATGAGGGGCGCCTGGGGGGCTCAGCCAGTTGGGCATCTGCCTTTGGCTCAGGTTGTGATCCCAGGATCCTGGGATGGAGCCTTGCTTTGGCCTCTCTGCTGAGCGGGGAGCCTGCTTCCCCCTCTGCTTGCTGCTCCCCCTGGTATGTGCATGCTCTCTCTCTTTGATGAGGAAATAAATAAAAAATCTTTTTTTAAAAGTTCTGATGCATGAGTGACCACTGTCTCGAGGACTCAAGGTTATGCTTAGTTTGAGACTTGGTTAGATTTTTTTTTTTAAGATTTTATTTATTTATTTCATAGAGAGGAGAGAGATCACAAGTAGGCAGAGAGGGAGGCAGACAGAGAGGGAAGCAGGCTCCCTGCTGAGCAGAGAGCCCGATGCGGGGCTCGATCCCAGGACCCTGAGATCGTGACCTGAGGCAAAGGCAGAGGCTTTAACCCACTGGGCCACCCAGGCGCCCCTAGACTTGGTTAGTAACAAATTAGTCTTTGCTACAATTACGATCAATGTGAAACAGGATGACCTCTTGCTGCATTTCCCGCACTCTCCGGCGTACTTGTCCCCTGCTCAGAGGCCAGCTCTCGAGGCTTCCCTCAGAAAGGCCCTCAGAAAGCCTCCAAGCTTCCTGGGGCTACAGATTTAAGCAAGAGAATCCTAGACTCACAAGGGAGTGCAGATGAGCTGCCATGACAGAAAAGGGGGTTACATTTTCGGGTCAGTCTGTACCCCAATGCCTGTGTCATCCAGTGTCGCGTTTTATTTGCCATTAGCATTGTTTCGCAGAAATTGTTCTGCCGAGTATCTCCTCCCTCATTCTAGTACATTCTGGCCCTCACGCGGTACACAGCACTTTACCCATAACGGGTGCCGGGTCGGCGTTTGCTGACATAATTGAGTGGGGGAAGGCTTTGTGGAAAAGGCAGAGCTGGGGCCCAGCTTGAGATGGGGGGGCAGGTGGGACGGTGACATACTGCCCATACATGAGTCATTAGTCCTGGGCCTTGAGGAAGAACTTGCAAAGTCAAAACAGAGCGGAGACACACGCCAGGTTGAAGGAACAAGCTACAGCAGAGAGGAGTGTTAGTTCGACAAAATATGGGGTCGGGGGGCGGTGGGGGGGGAGGCCCGCCAGAATTATTCTGGATGGGGTGCTCGCATGGCTGGCTCTCCCAGCAGCGCCCTCCAGAGGGGCTGTGGGTGGACGGATGCCCAAGTACGAGCCTGTCTTCCCCTCCCCATTTCATGCCGAGGAAATGCTCTTCATTTGTACTTTAACGCATTTATTATATTTCTGGGGGTGTTGGTGAGGCGGGAGGGGTGTGTTCGGAGGACTTCGTCGTTCTCTTCTTTATGTTTTATTTGTTAATTAGTTTGTTCTGCAATTGCTTGGTTTTCAGGAAAGGGGTTGAATGCATTTGGAAAAACTATTTGAAAACTGGATTGGGAAAATGAATGTTTCTCTCTCTCTCTCTCTCTTTTTTTGGTCCTTTTTTCAGTTTTTCTTGGGACACTGGATGATTTTATAGAGAGGCCGCAGATGAAGAAAAGGAATTCTGTAAAACCAGAAAGATATCTAGCTGGAGGCAACTGCTCGAGACAGGGAAAGTAAGAAGAAACGGGCAGGTTTGGGGAAATAAGTGAGCATCTGCGTTGGCGGTACTTATAGGCCCTCAAGGAAGAGCTGGAAATTGCCATTTGGAATCAGAGATCAGGCTTGAGAAAAGTCAGAGCTGGAAAGAGATTTAGCAGCAAAGGTGGTAGTTAGAAGTGGGGGACAGTGCCCGGGGAGAGCGGGTGGAATGGGGTCTTTTTCTTTTTTTTTTTTTTTTAAGGATTTTATTTTATTTATTCGTCAGAGAGCGAGAGAGAGGAGCCCGATGCAGGACTCAATCCCAGGACCCTGGGATCATGACCTGAGCCGAAAGCAGACGCTTAACCACCTGAGCCACCCAGGTGTCCCTGGAATGGGGTCCCTGATGAGTCCAGTGATGGAAGTTCAAGGCTCTATAATCACTGGAAATTCTGAGCAATATTTTCTGTGAGTTTCCGCCTGGCATGCTGGGACAGAGAGTGTCTGTAACTTTGGTCAGGTTCTTAGAGGTATTCAAAGGTTAAGAAATCACTGCTGTGGAATGGGAAGACGAGTGCAAGAAGGTCAGAACCCTGAGGAGAAATCATCATTTAAGGAGTTAGCAGAGAGGAGCTGTGGAAAGAGGCCAAAGAGATTAGGAAGGCAGAAATCTATCCCGGAAGTCAGGAGGATGCGGAAGGCAATGGAACGCGTGGGAGCGTGGGCGGCAAGGTTCAATGG
>CM052798.1:4988211-5086291 GCA_028533885.1 Nasua narica
TTTACATCAGTGTTCATCAAGGATATGGGTCTGTAATTCTCCTTTTTGATGGGGTCTTTGTCTGGTTTTGGGATCAAGGTAATGTTGGCCTCATAAAATGAGTTTGAAAGTTTCCCTTCCATTTCTGTTTTTTGGAACAATTTTAGGACTATAGGTATTAATTCTTCTTTAAACGTTTGGTAGAATTCCCCTGGGAAGCCCTGGCCCTGGGCTCTTGTTTATTGGGAGATTTTTGATGACTGTTTCAATCTCCTTACCGGTTATGGGTTTATTCAGATTTCCTATTTCTTCCCGGTTCAATTTTGGTAGTTTGTGTGTCTCTAGGAATGCATCCATTTCTTTCAGATTGTCTAGTTTGCTAGCATATAGCTGCTCATAATATGTTCTTATAATTGTTTGTATCTCTTTGGTGTTGGTTGTGATTTCTCCTTTTTCATTCATGATTTTATTAATTTGGGTCCTTTCTCTTTTCTTTTTGATAAGTCTGGCCAAGGGTTTATCAATTTTATTAGTTCTTTCAAAGAACCAGCTCCTAGTTTCGTTGATTTTTTCTACTGCTCTTTTGGTTTCTATTTCATTGATTTCTGCTCTGATCTTTATTATTTCTCTTCTTCTGCCGGATTTAGGTTTTATCTGTTGTTCTTTCTCCAGCTCCTTTAGGAGTAGGATTAGGTTATGTATTTGAGATCTTTCTTGTTTCTTGAGAAAGGCTTGTATTGCTATATATTTTCCTCTCAGGACTGCCTTTTCTGTGTCCCAGAGATTCTGAACAGTTGTGTTTTCATTTTCATTTGTTTCCATGAATTTTTTTAATTCTTCTTTAATTTCCTGGTTAACCCATTCATTCTTTAGTAGGATGCTCTTTAGCCTCTACAGTACCTATTTCTTGAACATTTATTATACACAAGCGATTGCATCAGATGTTTGAGAACATAGGCATGAGGAAGACAGAGGTCTGGTTGTGGGTGTTTTGGAGCATTCAAGGAACACTGGGACACCATGAGAGAGGGGATTTCCTGTGAAGAACCCCAATCATCATCCCATTTGTTTGCTCCAAATCGTGTGAGAAATGCAGCGATTTTCAAAACCAGTAGTCCTCTCAGAGACACTGACTGTGGTTTTTGCAGCTGTCGTATGGGCTCAGGGCCATGGAGAGGGATCAGCGGGAACAGGGAATATGTGAGAAGACAATGGGAGCTAACACGGGCCCCAAGATCTGCTGCCAAGTGGGGGATGGCATCAGGAAGCGGGTCTTACCTCTGGCAGCAGCCCTGAAGCACAGGTGGGAGCAGGGCACAGAACTGACCCGGGCAACCAAGCACCACATGGGCCACTGTCCCTCCATCCCACAATGGGACGGTGTGGAGGGGGCACCTGCTCTCAGCATCTACACAAGGCCCCAGGAACCCTTCACCCCTTGTCACGCACAAAATGAGGCAAAGCGTGGCTCAATAATTTGCTCCCGGACACACCTTGGAAGGCACTGGATGAATGTTAATTTCGTTGAAAAGATGTGTCCATTTAAAATCTCCCTAGGGCACCTGGGTGGTTCAGTCTGTTAGGGGTCTGCCTTCAGCTCAGGTCATGATCCCAGGGTCCTAGGATCAATTCCTGCATTGGGATTCCTGCTCAGCAGGGAGCCTGCTTCTCCCTGTTCCTCTGCCACTCCTCCTGCTTATGTTCTCTCTCTCTCTCTCTTTGTCAAATAACTAAATAAAAATCTTAAAATAAAATAAAATAAAATAAAATCTCTCACACATTCCCACAAATAAATAAATAAATACAAAAAAAACCACAAAATCTCTCTCTCTCTTTAAAGTCTTACTGAGTGATCTGTAGGAAACTTTTTGGTATAAATTCAGTAACTTCTAGACTTGGAAATGATAAATGCTTTTTTTTTAAACAAAAATATGAACTGGAATGGAAATGACTTTCTTCCAAAACACTTTAAAGAAACAAATTATCATGTGGAATCTCATTTTGAATGAATCAGAGTACAGTAAATCTCAAAATATCCCCCAAACTGCCCACTGTGGTTTGCTAAACAGGAAAATGACTTCAGCAGGATGGTCTTTTCTCCCTAGATTCACAGCAGGCAGCTCTTTGTGCTGCTCTGAAAACATCTTAATTCTTCCCTGAGTACCATGTTTCTTGGAATTGTTCACCGGAAATTAGTAGTATTCTGAGTTTAAAATAATTCAAACCACCAGTGACTTTGTCATAGCATTTCACAGCAGCATAGAGAGCAGGCCAGCCAGCCGTTCATGACAACGTTAGTCACCATCACACACAGTGTCCCTCACACTAAGACATGTGTTTCTGTCCCAACTGTGTCCCCCAGGCTGCTCTGCTGGGTAATGACAACAAACAAGGTCAATGAGTAAGATATGTTGGATAATGTCAAGTGCTAAGGGGGAAAAATTGGGTAAAGGCAGATCTTGAACCTGCTGGGGTAGAGGCAGAAGAGTGGCTGAAATGATAATCAGGTGGCCAGGGAAGGCATCACTGGGGAGGCGATATTTGTGTAAAACCCTCAATGGTATCTGAGTCATCTGGGGAAGCACGTTCTAGGCAGAGGGAAGAGCATATGCAAAGGCCCTGAGGCAGGAATGTGTCTGAGGAACAGGAGGGCATGGTTGGAATGGAGTGAGTGGGGGGGAGGGAGGAGTGAGGGACGAGGATAGAGAGGGAACAGGGGCCACATCATGAAAGGCTTCATGGTAAGGACTTTGGCTTTTACTCTGAAGGATGGGGGAAACCGTTGGAAGGTTTTGAACTGAGAAGGAAACTGACCTCAATGGTGTCTCTGCACCCAAAGCAGAAAGGGCAGTTGAGAGGCTCTGTTGAACCAGGGACTGCAGCATAGAAACTCTTATGAAGCAAGGAAAGCCTGTCTCCAGTGTTACTAACAGGCTAGGTCTCCCCAGACAAGGAGAAATAAGAGAGCAGCACACTCGTTCAGATAACTGAGCAGTTGGGGATTAAATGTGTGATGTTATTTTTAGAAGATAGCATTTTTTTTTTTAAATGCCCTGCTACTGGTTTCTTCTATCTTTTAGAGCACACTATGCGGGAAAGATAAGGAAGGCATGACCTTCCAAGTATAGCCCTGAATTAGGAGGTTTTGTTTCCAGTTTGGGTCCTGATTTTGACCTCGTAATAGCCTAGGGTTGGTTACATAAATCTTCCTGAGCTTTGGTTTCCTCAGTGGGGAGCGTAATTGTTAATTACTTTATGGAATTATTTTGTCAATTAATAACATGTTAATAGCGTGACGGTCATAAAGTGCTCAGAGTGTCTTTGAAATAGGCATGACACAGAACCGCAGTGGTGACCTATTAGTGTCGCTATTATAGGAAACACATGGCATTTTAGCCCCAAAAAGGCTCATGGACAGGAAAAACTGTGGGCGATGGGGAGTGACTGGTGTGAAGCCGGAAGGAGATGAGTGGTGTGGAGAATGACATTTAATTTCAGGGACCTTTTGATGTTTTCGGGCCGGGATTTTGCAATGCTGCTAAAAAGGGGACGGACCCGGAGCAGGATGCGGGTCAGAGAGGGAGCATGTTAAGGTGAATCGCCTCCCGGGCCCGGGATCTGGCCCCTGGTGCCTGTGTCACCTTTCTACCTTATTCATACTCCGCTGTTGCATGTGACTGGAATAAATTGTGGTTTTGAGCAGTGTATTCGGAAGGCTCGCAGGGTTGACGTCTAACAGATATGCTGTGGCTCATCATATCATATATTGAGATATGCGATACTTACTTTCCTTATTACATATTAATTTATCAAACAATACTCTGCAATCTCCAATAAGTTGGAACAACTCTTGATGAAGAACGAGGCAGACCACGGTGGATCTTCCTTAAAGATCTAAGAGGGTTACTTCAGGCTGCCTAGAAGATGGGACGAAAGGGCCTCTGTCCATTAGGGTCAGGGTGTCCATTGCTCTGATAGGGTCCTTTAAATGCTTTCTTTATTCATTCAACAGATATCTTTTGATAATATACCGTGTTGGGTGCTCCAGGGCCTTAAAGGATGAGCAAGACACGGTGCCTATCGGCAATGAGCTTATAATAGAACAGGGAAATAACTCTAAAATCGGACAGTTGGTGACAGTCACGAGCAGTCATGAGGGGGCCGCGGAGGTGACAGCGGGGAGAATCCTCTGGCTCGGAGACCAGGAATGCTTTGCGGAGGAGCTGATGACTGGGAGTGGGCGAGCGAGGAAGGAGGGCCGTGGTGCAGTCAAGTAGAGGAAATAAAAAGCCAAGCGATGCTGGGTAAGGCTTCTCAGAGGGGGTACACCTGCCAGGGAGGACTTCGCGGGCACAGAGGAGACACGAGAAGGACATTACGGGGCCAAGAGCCCTACCTGAAACCCGTTGGGTGTGTTAGAGAAGGTTGGCCACAATTAGGACGGGGTGTGAGAAGGGCACGCTCTGGGAGAAAACCCTAGTGAAGTAGATTTGGGCCAGATTTTACACTTGAAAGTCAGGCTGAGATGTTTGTGGTGAGGGGAGGGGCGATCTCTGTCCCAGCTGAGCTGGGACCTTTGCAAAGGGCATTTTAGGGACACAAATCTTCAGCGAGGTAGAGGATGAACTGAAGGGTGGAGGAAGTTAGAGGTGAGGGAAGAGGATCAGCGGAACAGGAAATAGCAGGAGAGATGGGCGAGGATGTGATCTTAAGGGGAAAAGACCAACACGACTGGGGGACTGGGGGACCGTGAATCATCAAAAGGAATCCCAAGATCAGGGATCATGGAAGGGAAGGAAGAGGCAAAGATTCCTCTCAAGGGTTGATCATGCGGGAGACTGGAAGACGGTGACACGGCACAGGGAAGTTCAGAGGTACCGTGTCAGTCTGGCGGACTATTATCACCCCAAGCCTGCAGCGTCGCGGAGACCAGCCGTCGTCAGTTGGGTACCTTGACCTCTGAAGGTGTGTGATTAATGTACGCGTGGTATTTCTCAACGCCTCATCCGCTCAGCACCATCTAATCTCCTGGAACGTGATCAGATGTCGGACTCCTGCTGTTTGAATTTATTTCCACGGGTTGTGTCAGCATGGAAGCGGACGTTTGTGCAGCTTTGGTGGAGAATAAAGGTCATGTACATACGTGCTTATTTCTAAATGAGCTGTAATTATATGCACAACTCAGGACTCCATGACTCACCTCTGCCCTCATGAACTCCACCCCGTGAACTGCCTCTTTCATTCAAACATGAAGTCACTTCATCCACTTCACTTTTTAAGTCTTGGCAGAGATTTAATGACTTTTTTTTTTCTTAAAGGGACCCAAAAGTTCGGATGCCATACTCTCATGAGAGCCACCGAGGACTTGTAGGGAGACACATGGGTTCTCCAAGCTTGAGCGGGTTCTGTATTTCTCACTGAGAGGGGACCTTGTTCCCCCGCACCATCCCCTGGAGGGGTGAGCAGGGCAAGGGGTCCGTAGCTCGTGAGCGTGTTTCACCCAATACACTTCCGCCAAAGATCAAAAAACATGGTGGACATTTTGGTTTCTTAATCCAAGTTGATTTAAATGCCCAGGGAGAGGGGAGAAGTGAAACAGATATGAGTGTAAAATCCTGCTTTTAGCTCTGAGAGAAGCAGTTCACAGGAAAAGGCTATAAATCAGGAGAGGCTGGTGGCCGGTCCCATGGTCCAGCACCAGGGATGCTTTCCGCAGGGCAGCGACCTGGAGGGTAGAAGAAAACACTGGCATTCCTTCAAATTGCTGTGTACACTCATCTCAACACGTGTTTGTTGAGCAGTGACTATGGTTAGAAGATCGTTTTCAGCACAAAAGAGAGTTTCTGTTCTTTGCTATAATAAATGTATTTATTGACATTGACTAATTTCTAAGGTCATTAGAGGGATTTGCAGGAGAGAATTTAGAATCCTTTGTAGGTGTGTGACACAGCCTTCACAAATACGGTCTTGGAAACCAGTATCCTTGCTTGGTAATGACACTGAAAGTGTCCCCCCTTCCCCCGCTGCCCGCAAACTGTGATTCTTAAAATACTTTTAACCAGGAACTACTACAAACATAAAACAAGGACTCCAGTGAGCTTTAAGATTCATTCTGGTAGAACTTTTAAGGGGTGCCCACAACACGCAGTTGCATAGCTTACAGAATTCGGGCACCACGACAACCTCGTGAGGCCATTTTATCAGCCCCATTTTAGAGATGAGGACACTGAGGCTCTGGCAGGTTGAGTAACTTCCCCAACCTCATACTAGTGAGTGGAAGAATGGGGACTAAAGTCCAGGGGCTCAGGTTGTAAATCCTCCTCTCTTCTACCCCCCAAAGCTGCCCCATGAGAAAAGACGCCGGAAACAGACCCATCTGGACCTATGGAAACAAAGTACCTATACCCTGAAGTGAAGGGAATTAAAAATCCTCTTGATAAACAGACTTCAGAGCTGAGGACTGTTTGGTTCCAGAATCCCTTGTCACCTATCCACCCTCTCCATTTTGGGGTTTAAGGTTCAACGAGGTTATCACATGGAAATCCAGCAAGCAAATCTTAGGAGATTTTCAGGCTAAATTGTAAAACCCATAATGTTTACATGGCTTAGATAAATTTTTATTGTCTATTTATATTTCAATTTCCTAAATGGCGATAGCGAAACTGCCCTTATATAAACACGAGAAGAAATTCCCAACACTCAAATATTATTTTTATCTACCTTCCCTATCCCGAAGCCTCTAGTCGGTTAGAAAAGATGTCATCTTTCTGACCACCATCCTTCTGCACCTGTTCCTGATACTGGACGTAAGTCTAAGGTTGCTCTGAAGTTAATGATTAAAATCTTCGAGTGGACATTATTCATCATTTCTCGGGAGCATTCTTGGGTCATCCATTAGTCTGCAGTTCTGAAACAGCATAAGGTAGATTCTTAAATGGCACATATGGATTCTGATCTGGAGAGAATTCTACCTATTGTGAATGATTTTTATATAAAGAACCACCTGTAGATCTCCACTTTTGAACATTTCCCCTCTTAACTGGTAGTCACGATTGTCAAGGTCACTTCCTCCTTTATCAGGTTGTTATTCAACCAGAGTCTTTTTTCAAGGCAACAGCCCTTCTGAAGAAGGAAGGGTTCAGAAATCCACAATTTCTACCAAAAGAAATTCCTGTATTTTTATCCAGTGCCTGTTTCAAATGCATTTTTCTAAACGATTCTTTTTATCAGCCAGACTCTTATGATTCATTCAAAAGAAATCCAGAGCCAAATCAAGGTTTTTAAACAAATATTTCTAAGGAGTGTGTTGTACCAGTTTGACCTATTTGAGCTTCCCTGAGAGGTTATTTCAGGTCGATGAATAAGGGTATGTTCATGAAGAGCAGAGAGTACATTTGTTGATTTCTTAAAAGAAAACTCAGATTTGGTGAGACTTGAAGTTTTTCTTCAGTGATTCATAATCAGTTTTGCAACTTGAAAGCAGTTGATGAGTCATTCAGTTTACGAATCCGCTGTCACTTCCTTAGAGAGAAGAGCTCCCTTTTCCTTATGGTTTTCTAAAGCTTAATTCAGTTACCTGAAAGCTGTTGAGGTAGCCTCATGCTTCCTACTTCGCAGGGAAAGAGGATGTTATATACCAATGTCAACTTTATTGACAGGTAAGAGGCTGGGGACTAGTGGCATAAATTGTATGAGACGTCACTACTCTGGGCTTCTCGAAGGTCACTGCAGAATGGAGAGTTGTATTGGAAAAAACCAACCAATCCACAAACAAACCCTATAGAAATACTAGTTCTGGTTTTCTAAGTTCTACGTATGAAGTCTCTTTTCAGTTATCTTGTTTCTGCGTCCCAGTGCAATAAACATGCGCCACCTGGACATCTGCTGCGAGATATGACCTTTCACGAGGATGGAATGGCAGCTTTAACTGTAATTCTTCAAAACAAGACAAAATACCTTCAGCTAGTCGAGATGTAAATGTGGCATATTTACACTGATGAGGCCTTTGGGAAGAGAAGGGTGGCCTGCTTTCAGGCCCAAACAGATCATATACTGCGTTTCAGGATTCCTTCTTTTGATCAGGAAATCAGATCAATATCCTTATAGGGAAAAGTTCATTTGGGTCACAGGTGGGGCGCTTTAGTTAAAGTGTCTACTTCTTAGTCCATATTAGGCAACAGGAACTGCCTGAAAGTCATTTATTTTTCATTCTGTGTCATTCAACCATAAATGACTCAGTTCTGATATTATTTACCAACCTCCACTGGACTCCTAGGAGAGGCAACTCTACAACACATGTAATGCTAATCTTATACACTCAGCAGGGAAGGCAAATGAGTGAGTAGCAAAAGGGATGCTTTTTCCTTAAGATCATAATTAATTTAATAGCTGACTCACATCCCAGGGACTTGACCGAGTCCTCAAAATGCTTCATTTCTTAAAAAATACAACTTAATCTAAGTTATTTTACTGTCAAATGGTCAAGCTCATTAAAGCTTAAGGGGGATTTTTAAAAGTCATACTTGAAACCAAATAGGATTCGAGACACTAATCTAGTAGTAGTCACAAAGGTGAAATAATTATGAAACATTAATCTAATATTCAGCATGTCAGAAGACCTTATGACTACTTTGCAAAATAAACTTTATTTTTATTTTAGAACAGTTTTAGGTTTGCAGCAACACTGAGTAGAAAGCAGAATTCCCATACGTCCCCTGCCCCTCACACATGCACACAGCCTCCTCCACTATCAAAGTCCCATGCCTGAGTGGTGAGTGGTACCTTGGTCACAATCAATGAACCCACACTGACACATCATAATGACCCAAAGTCCATAGTTTACATTAGGGTTCACTCCTGGCGTTGTACATTCTATGGGTTTTGACGAATGGATAAAGACATGTATCTACCAGGATAGTAGCTTACAGATTGTTTTCACTGCCCTAAAAACCTCTGTGCTCTGCCTATTCAGAGATCTTATTTTTTTTTAGTTTCCAATTAACTGATCTAAATATGGGTGAAAATCCAGAAGTTTAAAAAAGTACAAGAACCCAAGTGTCTAGCTTAAAATTAATGGTTGTTTAAAATCACGAATATATTTTTGCTTAAAGTATACAATATCAAATATTAAATGTCAACATTAAGATTTCATTAATTCAGAACATGTGTCTGAAGTTTGCCTTTTTAGGGGCTATGGGAAAACAAATGTTGGCTCAGTAAATTAAACAGTTTAAGGGTCTGAGAAGCTATAAGCCAAGCGATGGCACAAACTATCACCAATCCCCTGTCACCTGGGACTTGGCTAAAATTAAGAACTTGAACAACAAAGGACAGAAAAATCTCTGAAAAGTCTCCAAATAATTAGGAAAATAAACAACCCCTTTCTAAAAAAACCCATGAGTCTAAGAAGAAATCACAGTGGAAATTAGAAAATATTTTGAACTGAAGGAAAGTGAAAACACATTATATAAAAATCTGTGACATTTAGCTAAAGCAGTGCTCAGAGGGATGTTTATAGCATTAAGTACATTTATTAGTGGGGAAAGCATCTAAAATAAATAATCTAAGTTTCCAACTTACGAAACTAAAAGAAAAAAAAGGCAAATTAAACCAAACATTTGCATAAGTAAAAATAAAAGTGGAAACTAATGAAACAGAAGCCGCAGAGAAATATCAATGGAAGCAACAGTCAGGGCTTTGAAAAGATTAATAAAAGTGATAAAACTCTAGGCAGAATCATCAAGGAGAAAAAAGGAAAAGCAAAAGTTATCAATATCAGGAATGGAAAAAAATGACATCACCATAAACCCTATAGATATTAAAAGGATTATGAAGGAATATTTTGAATAATTAATATCAACAAATTTGACAACTTAAATGAGACAAACTCTTTGAAAGATTCAAGTACTGAAACTGACTCAAGAAGAAATAGAAACTCTTAATAGGCTTATGTCTATTAAAGATATTAAATTTATAATTTTAAAACAGCTGACAAAGATGACACCAGGCCCAGATGACTCCATTGAAGAATTCTAACATGTATTTAAGAAAGAATTAACACTGGAGCGCCTGGGTGGCTCAGTGGGTTAAAGCCTCTGCCTTCAGCTCAGGTCATGATCTCAGGGTCCTGGGATTGAGCCCTGCATTGGGCTCTTTGCTTGGCAGGGAGCCTGCTTCCTCCTGTCTCTCTGCCTGCCTCTCTGCCAACTTGTAATCTCTCTCTCTGTGTCAAATAAATAAATAAAATCTAAAAAAAAAAAGAATTAACACTATTCCTACACAAACTTTCAGAAAATAGGAGAGGTAACACTTTCCAACTCATTTCATGAGGCTCACTTACTCTGATACCTAAACCAGACAAAATTATTATAAATAAGGTAAATTATAGGCCAACATCCCTTATTAATAAGAGGCTAATTCCTTAACAACATATTAGCAAATCAAATCTAATTTTATATCCAGGAATTTAAGACTGGTTTAATTTTCAAAATCAGTTAATATAATTCACAGAACAAGGGCAAAAAACTATATAGTTGTGTAGGTGGTCCCAAGCCACCTTCAGATTCTGTGATTTTGAGGACTCACAGTATTCAGCATATAGTTATACTCATGGCTGAGATTTATCACAGTTACAGGATATAAAGCAAAATCAGCAAGGAAGGAAGTGAAGTCTGCAAGACAATTGGTTTAGCCTTGCAGGGGTCCTCTCTGTGCTTAATTCTTCCAGCAACATATTATGACAGCACCTGTGAGTTGCTGTCCTCCAAGGAAGAGCATTAGAGACTCTGTCCAGATTTTTATCTGGGGGCTGGTCACATAGGCACTGTGTGGCATATACCAAGATTCCAGATCCAAGGAAGAAAGCAGGTGTTTATTATAAACCACAATTGCTTGTACAAACAGTTCAGGCACCGCAAGCCACCCTTACCAGCTCTGGGAATGGTGGGAACCCTCCTGAAATCTAAGTCCTTACATGGCAGCTAAAGGCCAACTTTGCAAATAGGCCTTTCAAAGTGTAGCAGGCTCAGACCTGCTATATTAACTCTTTTCTGTGCAATATCTTCACTGATGCACTCCCTTCCCACCTAAACAATACAAAACAAAAAACCCCAAAACTGTTGGGGAAAATGTCTTTTTATAAACAGCTGACAAGTTAGGAATAGAAAAGACTTATCTCACCCTCATAAAGGATATCAACAATCTTAGCACTGACAATGTCCTTAATGGCAAGACACTGAATACTTTTTCTCTAAGACTAGGAACCAAACAAGGATGTCCATTTTCACTTTTCCTATTCAACATTGTGCTGGAGGTCCTTGCCTGTGCAATAAGTCAAGAAAAGGAAATAAAAGGTATACAAATTAGAAAGATGTAAAACAATTTTTATTCATGGACAACATGATCTATATGTAGAAAACCCTAAGGATCTACAAAAAATGTTATTAGGTATAATTGAGTCTAGTAAGGTTGCAGGATATAAGGTCAATATACAAAAATCAATTGAATTTCCATATATTAACAACAAACAACTGAAAATTCAAATAAAAATACCACTCATGACAGTTTCTAAAATCATAAAGTACTTAGGGACAACCCTAACAAAGTATATATAAAACCTGTACACAGAAAATTCCAAAATATTGCTGAAAGAAATTTTAAAAGATATAAAATAATAGATAGACCATGTTCATGGATGGGAAGACTCAATTGTTTTTTTAAAAAATGTTAATTATCTCTACATTGAATCTTAGATTCAGTACAATCCCATTAAACTTCCAGCAGTGTTTTTGCAGAAATTGGCAAAATGATCCTAACATTTATAGGGAAATGCAAAGAGCCTACAAAAAGCAAAAGTGATTTTGAAAATGAAGAACAAAATTGGAAGACTCGCATTATCTGATTTCAGGATTTACTATTCAGCTACAGTAATCAGGACAGTGTGTGGGGTTATTCCTAGAAAGTGTATTGTAGGCCCTAAGGGGTGACTGTGGAAGCAGCTGAAACAGCAGCAGCATTCCTCTTCTCTGGCTGTTAAACGCAATGGCCCGGAAAGAACAGGATCCCATCACCTCCTGGGGCAGGGCATAGATAAGGAGCTATGCAAGAAGGTAACCCTCAATTCCCCTTCCTGCCTCAGGCAATTGCTAGCCTGAACATCCTATCCCTCCCTTATCCCACAACCCCTTCCCTGCGTGCTTGAGTGCAAGGGAGGGTATAGGCCTGCTTTCTGGCTCTTTAACTGTCATCTCTTTGTATTCCTTCCCCATGCTTTGGTACATCTGTCCTTGCTTTGCTGATAAAAAACACAATAAAAGCTATGTGCAGAATTCAGCTTCTGCTGCTCTCCCTTACAGAGGCAGCTCAGCACTGCTGCTCAGATTGGTGTCTGGGAACTTTATTTCAGTGTATGATGACACAGTGTAGTATTGGTATAAAGATAGACTTATAGATCAGTGAAATAGTTTAGAAGGTACTAGAAATAGACCTATGTATATATATATAGTCAATTGATTTTTGACAAAGTGTCCAGGATAATTCAGTCGAGGGAAAGGAGAGGTTCTTCAACAAATTTGTAGGAAAAAATGGATATCCACATGAAAAATAGGAACCTTGATGTTTACCTTACATCTTATACAAAATTAACTTGAAATGGATCATATCTTATAATATAAACTAAAGACACAAAAAATGTGAACCGTAAAAAAATTGAAAAATGGACTTCATCAAAGTGAAAAACTTTTGCTCTTGGCAAGATGCTGTTAAGAAAAGAAAAAGCAAGTCACAGACTGGGAGACAGTATTTGCAACACAATAAGCACATGAACGTCAACATCATTAGGCAAATGCAAACTAAATCCACACATACCCACTCGAATGGCTAAAATTTAAGAACATGACAATACCAAGTGTCGGTAAGAATGTGGAACAACTGGAATTCTCATACATTACAGGTAATAATATAGCATGGTACAATCACTTTGAAAAACAGTTTGGTAGTTTCTTGTAAAGTTAAATGCATGATTCAATTCCACTGCTAGGTATTTATCCGAGGTAAATGAAAACATAGGTCTACATAACAACTTGGGCACAAATGTTCATAGTATCTTTATTCATAATTGCCAAAGAACTAGAAACAACCAAAGTGTCCATCTACAGGTGAATGGATAAATAAATCGTGATACATCTATGCAATGAAATATTATTTTGCCATACAAAGGGACAAGCTGATGATTCACAGGGATAAATTTTAAAAACATGTTGACTGACAGAAGTCAGATACGAAAGAGCATGTATGAGTGCAAATCTCCAGAGCTCTTTTCATCTTGCTAAACTGAAACTCAGCACCCATTAAACACCTTCCCATTCTCCCCTCCCCTTGGCTCTGGAAATTGCCATTCTACTCTTTGTCTCCATGAACGTGGCTATTCTAGATACTTAATGGAAGTGGAATCATACAGTATTTCTCTTTTTGTGACAAGCTCATTTTGCTTAGCATAACGTCCTCAAAGTTCATCCAGTCAAATATAATTTTTGAGGAGCCATTAGAGTGATTTCTTGTAGTGCACAGTAGTCTTCCTCTTTGCCCCATTGCCCTCTCACCCTGCACGTCCCAGTTTCTGCATTGACATAGCTCTTTGTGGTACCTGCCATCACTCCTATTATTTCTTGCTTTTCACCATCACAACTCTACCGTCTTGCAGTGGGCATGTTTTAAACAGGGGTTTACACTGACAGCAGAATAATAAAGTGCAAGAGCTGGGAGGAAGGAACAGATTAGGTAAGGAGAATTTCTATTAGACAGAAAGGGAAAGTGAAAGTCCTTTCACTAGGGGAAGAGAGTAAGTCAAAGGGAATGAGACTACGATCAGGGTCAGGACATTGCCTGAGGCCCCAGGGACACTGACTTCCTGTGCCAGAAGATTTGCTTTTGCAGACAAACCTTGATAAGCCTGAATTCACAGCTTGACTTGCAGCTAAGACACATGTTCCAAATCATCCAATTTCATATTGTCGTTGGCACATAGATTTCATAGCAGCAAGTAATCAAGTTTGTATTCGAATATACTGAGGTACAAAGGCCACTGTCTAGTTAACTTTATGAAGTCAGTGGTTATTGAGGATGGAATCTGTTATTATTTCAATGGTTATTGAAGACCCTAATAGGCTAAACACTTATTATGATTACCAAATAAAAGAACAGCGCAAAGACACCATGTGGCTACAGCTACTTAGAATTTCAAGGTAATGGAGACCAGCTGTACAGGCAGGGTGAGTGATTGGACAAGTAGTAGATAAGCACCATGTGGATAAGTATGCAGTACATATGTTTAAGGAAATATAGCCTAAATTATATTTAGGAGGAAGACGCAGTTCAAGGTGTTGATTATAACCCAGGAAGGAGATCTATAAATCATAGTCATCGAGTCAAACAGAATGCTGGGCGTCATTTGTAGGGATGTTGGAGACAAACAAATTATATTATCATGCCATTAAATGAAGACATAGTGAACGGATGGATGAATTAATGAATGAATAAACCGATTTAGTGAATTACCTGTCTTCCTGGATCTAGGGACAAACCCCAAAAGAGCTTTTTACTTAAAATGTATACCTTCTCTTATTCCCTGAACCAAGATTCTTGGGCATGTAGAGTCTATCTTTTTAATTTTGGTTTCCAGTGTGAAGCCCTTGATTAGAAGGCCATAATTGACTAATAAATGGATTATTTAGTCCAGCAGTGAGAACCCATTTTGTGTGAGGTCAGGTCAGGAAAAAGGAAAATGTTCTGGGGGGATTCCCTCCATTTAAAATCAAAATAGATTTGAAATCCATAGAATATATGTAGACTTTTAAAATTTAGATTATCCTCTTAGTATTTGGTAATACTTAGTATTACTTACTAATACTTAGTGTTTAGTAATACATTTATTCAGTCACTGTAAAAAAAATGGAATTGTATCCTTAAGATCCAGTCAAAGTTAGTATTAATAAAATGAAAGATTTTTCTAGTCTTTTATCCAGAAATTAGATCTTGGCCTGTGTGGTGACAAGAATTGGTCACCGATATGGTCCTTTGTGGCTTAGGTTATTGGCTTTGACTATCACCAGGGAGATGTGCCGATCCTCCCTCCTTCCCACCTTCTGCCCAAACAGCAGTGTAACTTAATGACTCGTACAAGATATAATAATACATTAGCCATATTGTATAAAACATAGCTAATCGTAATGTATATAACATGCTGTAATAGAAGAATTGTTCATTATTTGTTCCAAGCACCATACATGCCCTGTGCCAAGCACACACCCCAATAAAATTGATCAGGGCAAATAAACAGTACCAAGACTAGATAAGGACACATAAATACAGATGGGGCAGAGGATATTATAAACATCTTTAAGGACTACAAATTGATCAATTCCTAGGAAGATATAACTTATCAACAGTGACTCAGGAAGAAATAGAAAACCTGACTGGTTGTAAACCCATTAAAGAAATTGAAACACAACTAGGATGCCTGGGTGGCTCAGTTGGTTAAGTGTCTGCTTTCCACTCAGGTCATGATCCCAGGGTCCTGGGATGGAGTTCCGCATCGGGTTCCTTGCTCAGTAGGGAGCCTGCTTCTCCCTCTGCCTGCCGCTCCCCCACTTGTGCTCTCTCTCTCTCTCTCTCCCTGACAAATAAATAGATAAAATCTTAAAGGAAGGAAGGAAGGAAGGAAGGAAGAAAGGAAGGAAGGAAGGAAGGAAGGAAGGAAAGAAAGAAAGAAAGAAAGAAAGAAAGAAAGAAAGAAAGAAAGAGAAAAAGAAATTGAAACACAAGTTAAAAACTTCTTTTGAGGAAATGTCAAGCCCAGATGATTCTGCAGATAAGTTTTACCAAACATTCAAGGAAGAAATAATTCTGACGTTGTACAAACTCTTTCAAGTAATAGGGATGAAGAGAACACACCTTAACTAATTGATTGAAACTCAAATCAATTTTTGTAACCATGACACCAAGAATGGCACAAGGAAGGAGAATTCCTAACAAACTTCACTCATGAATATAGCTGTAAGTATTCTAAGTAAAATATTAACAAACAAAATCAAGGAAGGTATGAGGAAGATGAAGTCGATTCTAGGAAAATATATTGTAATCTGCCCTCTCAGTTGATTAAACGATGAAAACTCTGAATTGCCTCAAACAGTTTTGAGCAAATTATAATATTTAACATTCACCTATAACCAAAACAATTGAGGATTGCCTCAAACAATTTTGAGCAAATTATAATATTTAACACTCATCTATAACCAAAACAAAAAACAAACAAAAACTTAGCAGACTACAAGTAGGCGAGAATATCCCTAACAAAATAAAGACAATTTAAACAAACAAACAAAACTACAACAAACCTCAAACTTAATGCTAGAACACTAAAAACATTCTCTTTAAAATTCAGAACAACTCAAAGACACCAAGTCCTACCTCTGCTCGTCCACATGGTGATGGTGCTGGTCAGCGCAGCAAGACAAAGAGAAAAAGAAAAGTCACAGAATTGAAAAGGAAAAAGTAAAACAGAAACCATTTGAGATGTATTTGGCTTCTTAGAAAATCCTACAGAGTGTACCCATACATTAATAGAGGGTCTTGGAAAGGTTGCTACAGGGGTGCCTGGGTGGCTCAGTAGATTAAGCCTCTGATTCTTGGTTTCTGCTCAGGTCGTGATCTCATGGTTCATGAGACAGAGTCCTGCATCAGTCCCCCTGCTCAGTGGGGAGTCTCCTTGAAGATTCTCTCTTCCTGCCCTCTCCCCACTCATGTTGTCTCTATCTCTTTCTCTCTCTAAAATCAATCAATCAATCTTTGGGGGAAAAAAGAAATGTTGCTGCAAAATCAAATTACAAAAATCAATTACATTTCTACAGTGTTGCTAAAACAACAAAAATCAGTGAAAAACAGATAATAAAATGATACCATTTGCAATAATACTTTGGGATAAGCGTAATGAAAATGAGCAAGACTTTTAGAGAGGAGATTATCATGTTTGCCTGACAGACATTAAAAACCTAAATAAATGGACAGTTGCCTCATTGAAGACATAACCTCTTTTACACCCCCCCCCCAACTTTGTGGAGATACAAGAGACATGTGATATTGTGTAACTTTAAAGCACACAACGTGTTGATTTGCTACACTTACATCTTGTAATATGATAACGATCTTGGTGTTAGCGAATACCTTCATCACATCACACAATTACCGTTTATTCTTTGTGGCGAGAACATTTAAGATCTCTTCTCAGCAACTTAACACTGTGTCTAACCAATATCATTATCTGTCATCACAATGCTGTCGTTAAGAGCCCCAGACCTTGTTTTCTTAAAACTGGAAGTTCCTACTCTCTGACCAGCATCTCTGCATCTTCCACATCCCTTGGCAACCCCCATTTTCTGTTTCTATGAGTTTGGCTTTTTTAGGTTCCATGTATAAGTGATATTGCACGGTATTTGTCTTTCTCCGCCCGACTTATTTCCATAACCTCCTAAACATGTCAACTGTCTTCTGTCTGATTTATGGGTTCACTGTCGTTCCAATGAAAATGTCAACAAATTTCTTGTGTTTTGTTTGGTTTGGGTGGAACCTGGCAAACCGAATCTTTAATTCGCTGGTTATAAAATACTACATACAATAAGATTTCATTTTGTAAAAGGAAAATATGCACATTCACTGCATGCATAAATGCTCTGGGGGGAAAAATGTGGATGGAGGGATTGTTTTCTATTGCTATGTAACAAATTAGCACAAACATACCAGTTTCAAACACCTGTTTATTAGCTCACAGTTCTGTAGGTCAGAAGTTGGGCATAGGGCGGCTGACTTTTCCGTTCAGAATATCACGAAGCTGAAGTCAACGCACCGATGCCATTTTGTTTTTGTTTGGAGGTCCAGCAGGAAAATCCGCTTCTAAGTTCATTGTCGGTGAAATTTAGCTCTGGGGTTGGAGGACTGAGGTCCTGTTTCCTTGCCGGCTGTCAGCCCGGGACGGGTCTCAGCGCAAAGGAAGCTGCCCACGTTCCAACACGATCTACTTTATCTTCAAGCCAGCAATCTGTGCTGAGTCCCCCCCCCTCCCCCCGCAATGCCTGGCCTGGAATCTCTGACTCCTCTGTGACCAGTCAGAGAAAACTCTCCTTTCAGAGGGCTTACGTCGGGGTTAGGGGGGGGTTAGGGGGTCGGGGTGGGGGCTTGGGGGAGGTGCCTGGCTGGCTTAGTGGGTAGAGCACGTGACTCTTGAGCTCCAAGTTGGGTAAAGAGAATGCTTTAAAAAGGGGCGGTGGAGGAGCTTCTGTGACGTGATCAGGTCCGACTTAATCTTTTCCCTAATTTAAGCTGATTTGGTACCTTAATTAATCTGTAAATTTGCAGGGCAGTACCTAGATTAGTGCTTAAATGAGTAAAGGGAAGAAGGTGCTATTGCACCAGAGGCCTGGAACTTCGGTGGGGAGATTGCATTTTAGAATTTTGCCAATCACAGTGAGATTATGGGTGTGCACACGCACGTGTGTGTGTGTGTGTGTGTGTACTTTTCTATATTCCTAATTGTTCTTTTATAACTGTTCTGCACAGTTGTTCTTACAAGTGACTTTTTTTGTATCTAAAATTCTTTATTAAGCATAATATTTGTTTTATATTCTTGGTGTGGAGCCGCACTAAATAAATGCTGACCTTTATCAGATGTTTTCTCTGTATCTATTAAAATAATATTATTTTTCTCTGTTAAATCATCAATGTAGTGAGTTACATTTGTGGATTTTCTGATCTTAATCCACCCATACATTTATGGAACCAGGTGTTTCAATGTGTAACTATTATTAAAATTATTTAAAATGAAATAAAATTTAAACATTCTCTCAGTTTATTGGACTGCTAGTGAATTTCCTTCTATAATTCACATATCCATCTTCACTGCCAAATTTTTCATCTCTGTTTATAAGTGAAATTGGCCTAGTTTTTCTTTTTTCTTTTAATGTTTTCGTCCAGTCTGCTTGGGAATCAGAGTTCTATTTTTCTCATTAAGCCAGTTGGACAATTTTTTCCTCAATTTTTCTGTTCCCTTCTTTTCTTCTTTCTTTCTCTTTCTCTCTCTCTCCCTTCCTTCCTTCTTTCCTCCTCTTCCCTCCCTTCCTCTCCTTCCTTCCTTCCTTCCTTCCTTCCTTCCTTCCTTCCTTCCTCTCTCTCTCTCTCTTTCTTTCTTTCCTCTGAAACAATCTGCATAAGAGGGACTTTCTTTCATTAGATGTTTGTTAAAAACTCATCCATGGTATGTCTTGAATAGAAGCTTGAGTTGAGGTGAGAGGAGGCACACTGACTTTAGGGGAGAGAGAGTTAAAAAATATTAATAAGTTGTCAAGGAGAGATGTGTAGACCACTCTTGAGGACATGACCTTGTCAGAGGGAGAAGATCATAAGGAGGGCAGAGGGCCCAGGATATCTTGTTGAGTTATTTGCTCTTCATCTTCTTCTTGGAGGATGGGAGACAGTGGAGAAGGTTGGAGCACTGACAAGTATGATCCCACGGAGTGGAAGAGTTTGAAGAAAAGGCAGAGGAGAGATGGAATAATCAAAGACCAGGGGAAGAGCACGTCTAGGTGGGGAGGAGGGGCATGGCAGGGAGGAAGACAACCTTGATGGGAGGTAGGCTTTCGGATCTGGTGGTGCTGGGGAAGAAATCCCTTCACAGCCCCTACTCCTGAAACGGGAGAGGAGCTCAGATGGCATGGCCCATAAGGACAATGCATTGAAGGGATGTCATGAAATTCTATGCACTGATTAAAGTTTTGAATTAAGGCAGCCTGTCCCCTATCTTGAATACAAAAAGAAAGAAAAAGAAAGAAAGAAAGAAAGAAAGAAAGAAAGAAAGAAAGAAAGAGAAAATAGATATGTGTAGATTTTAGAAATCTAAAAAATATGGCTTAAAAGTGCACAGAAAGAATGCAAAATGGCACAACCACTTTGGATGACACTTTGGTAATTTTTTTCCAAACTAAACATACTCTTTGCTCATGATCCAATGGTCATACTCCTTGGCATCTACCCAAATGAGTTGAAAACTTTTTTAAAAAGATTTTATTTATTTATTTGACAGAGTAAGAGACAGTGAGAGAGGGAACACAAGCAGGGGGAGCAGGAGAGAGAGAAGCAGGCTTCCCGCTGAGCAGGGAGCCTGATGCGGGGCTCGATCCCAGGATGCTGGGGATTGTGACCGGAGCTGAAGGCAGATGGTTAACAACTGAGCCACCCAGGTGCTTATGTCCACACAGAATCATGCCCATGGATGCTCGTAGTAGCTCCATTGTAATTGCCAGAACTTGGAAGCAACCAAAATGTTCCTCAGTGGGCAACTGAATAAGCAAACTGGTATGCAATGGAATTTTCTTCAGTGATAAAAAAGAAATGAGCCATCAAACCAGCAATAGACACGGAGGAATCTTAAATGCATATTGCTAAGCAAAAGAGGCCAGTCTGAAGAGTGTATGTACCAGATGACCTCTAACTCCATGACCTTCAGGAGAAGACAAAACTATGGAGACAGTAAAAAGTTCAATGGTTGCCAGGATGCTGGTGGGGGGAGGGAGGAGTACGAGGGTTTTTAGGGCACGGAAACTACTCTGCATGATGCCAGAATGGGGGGTGCATGTTCACTATGTGCCCACAGTATGTATAACACCAGATATGACCCCTAATGTAAATGGGCTTTAGCTAAAAACAATGTGTCTGCATTGACTCACCAACTATAACAAATATACATTAACAAAGACATTAATAAGAGGGTAAATTGGAAGAGCCAAGGGGGTACGTGGGAACTCTGGACCTTCCACATGATTTTTTCTGTAAACCTAAAGCTGCTCAAAAAAATAAGGTCTATGGGATGCCCAGGTGGCTCAGTCGGTTAAGCATCTGCCTTCGGCTTAGGTCACGATAGCAGGGTCCAGGGTCCTGGGTCCTCTCTCATTCTCTCTCTCTCTCTCTGACAAATACATAAGTAAAATCTTTAAAAAAAAAAAAAGGTCTATTCATTTAAAAATAAATAAATACAAAATTGAAAATAAAAACTCCACAGAAACTGTAAATAGTGGTATACATTTTAGACCGCTGCTGGGCCCTGGGGTCATTCAGGGTTGCGGTCTTCCTTCCTCAGCGTGTGTAACATACCCCGGAGCCTGACCAAAGACTGCGTCCCGCAGGTGAGCCAAGGCTGGGAATGAGAAGGAAGGGAGGAGGTGCAGACAGGGACCAGGGACAGCTGTGTCTTCATATCTTTCAAGTAACCCAAATGTGGGGAGTTTGCTGACCTGTGATGTCATCCTTTCTTTAATGACGGAATTACAGTCAGCCTTGTTGTGACCGCCTGATTGTAGGAGATTGTTGGTTATCAGATCCTTCTCCCCAGGCCACTTACTACATCTACAAATCCACTTGAGTGAGCCATTGTCCTATGATTCCAGACTCCACCTGCTAGAGACTGAGGAGACGGACCAGTCAAAGACCAGGGGAAGACCATGTCTAGGTAGACACCTACGCTGCGGTTGGATGTCTATGCCAGCTCGCTCTTTGACTTTCTAGGGTGAGCAAAGACGATTACTTCCAAAAAATCACACACAAAAAATCTTGCTGAAGCTTTGGTATAACAGAAAATGACCCAAAGAGCTTCAAACCGGATGCCAGATGCACTGACTTAACAAAGCCCAAGGCCAGACCTTGAGATCTGGATGCTCTGGAATGTTTTCCAATACTGACCACCAATTCTCTGATTCTCTGACACCAGCTGGGCATCCAACAGTTCAATTCCATTCAGATGCTGATTGCCTCGAGGGAGTGCAGATCCCACTGGTAAATGCTCAGTCCGAGCCTGTCCCCACCCAGATGCTGGTCGCAAGTCCTGGGCCACCTGTAGTTCTCATGGACTGGCTCTAGGTCGGGGTTCCCAAGACCCCCTGCTAAGGTCCCATCATTTGCTAACATGGTTCACAGGACTCATAGTGGGGCACTTAACGTTTTTACCAGTTTAGTATGAGGGACACAAGTGAGGAACAGTTGGTTGGAAGAAAGGCATGGGGCATGGTCTGGGGGAGTGGCAGGTCGCTGGGAGCTTCCGTGCCCTCTCCGATACACTGTCTGGCACATTTAAGTGTTCACCCATTGGGAAGCACATCAACTCTCGTTCAAGGGTTTTACAGAGCTTACTCCTCAGCCCCGCCTTCTCCCCAGAGGTTGGTGGGTGGGGCTGAAAGTTCCAACCCTCTAATCTCTTGGCCGTTCTGAGGACCAGCCCATCAGAAGGCAGGTAGAGGCCCCAGCCTGCCACCTCATTAGCACAAACTCAGGAGTGATCAAAGGGGACTCATTATGAATAACGAGACACTCCCATCACTCAGGAAATTCCAAGGGTTTTAGGAACTGTGCGTTCCAGGAACTGGGGAGAAGACCCAATAGCTCGCGTTAGTCCACAGGTGCCCTTCTGGGGTCTTTGCTTCTTGCCCCACTGGCCCCACGGGGATAAAGCAGCTGACACACAGGCCCTGTTCCGAAACATTCTTGGGAGAAACTTTGTATCTGAGACTTCAGGAAAAGTAACTAAGGAGTCTTCACGAGAAGAGCAGAACTCTGTTGGTCCTCATCCTGCTCTTTCCGTTTGGCTCCTGGTCTTTTAAATTTTAATTAGTTGGCAATACGGAAAACCTGGAGATTTCTGATTTCTCTTTAAAAATCAGAGGGGACTGCCAAAATGATGCATTGCCAGCAAGTGTCCGGAGGTGAATAGGGCTGTCTTTTGGGGCGGACATGTCCTCTCCAGCTCACCGAGGTCCCCTCCTCACCCAGAGCCTTTCCGACACCAGGAGGCTGATACCACTGACACGTGGTCTGCACAACTTGAGGTTCATCGAATGTTCCCTACACTGAGGAGGGTGGACGGCAAAGGCAGGTTCAAGTGCCTACCTTTTGCCACGCCCAGAACTGCTTCTAGTCCCCAGACGCCTCAGGCTTCCCTTATCCCGTGATGATCCATTTAAGGACCCCTCCCCAAGCGTGTGGAGGGCTTGGGGACCAGTGGAAGGGTTAGGAATCTCCTTTTGAGCACAAGCCACGCCTTCTCCCCAGGGTATATGTGCCTGTGACAAACCGGGCCATTTACATATTTTTACTCCATGACATTCTGCCTTCTTGCCATCTTTGTCATTAATCAGTTCCATTTGTAGCGTATCGGGTGTTTCCGACATAGCAGACCATGCTGGTGGAGTGTGTCTGAGTTCTTCCCATGTGTATGGCTGCATAAAGGCAGCCCCTATGCTCTGATTATCTAGACTCTTCTTTCGTGTCCTTTTTGCCTGAGGGTCTGGGAATGTGAAACTCTTCTGTTAATGGGCATAAGAATACAGCGTTGAAACTTTTCACCATCAACAACGTGCACATAGCAATAAAAAAGGTGTCTTTTCTGCAGATGTCTCAGAGTTAACCAAAAAAAAAAAAATATACAAATTCTAATTCCTTAGAGAATTGGTTGCGCTGAAATATTTACAGAAGGTCAAAGAGTTTTCCCTCCCGCCTGGAGCGGAGAAGTAAAAAGTTGTGGGCAGTGGTTAAGCAAGGCCAGTCTTTCAAGCCTTGTTTATTCTGGAAATAACTCTGGAAAATGCCTCATATGGTTCCCCAGAGACCTGGAGGTGGGCCTGTGTCAGTACATGACGAATGAAAACAAGCCGTTCCTTTGCAGCACTGAGCAAAATCTTTAAAAAAAAAAAAAAAAAGGGTCTTTCTTAGAACTTCCAGACGGACCTGAGGGACCAGAAACGAACTTGGAAGTGTGAGGAAGTCAAAGTGCAGAGCAAGACCAAAAAGAAATAAATAAAATAAAAAATTTAAAAATTAAAAAATAAAAATCACAGCCAACTTTATAACTGATTTAGATAGTGGAAATCATATAAACATGAAGTCCGTGGACCGCGGGCATTTTGAAGTGGATCCGAAACATGGCTTGTTTTCATCAAGTCCCAGTTGAGTCGTGAAGTCATTCCCTGAGGACCGGGCTTGCGGCTCCCTGGCACCCCCGGAGAGGGCAGGGCTTGGTCGGTGTGTTCCTTCTGCCCCGTGCTGGCCTGGGGCCCTGCGGGCATGAACAAAAGGTTACGCGCTGCGGGCCTCTCCGTGAATGATGAATGTTAAATGGATGCACGGTCATGAAACGTGGTGTCCCTGGGACAGCCAAATCTGCGGTGTAGACCCCGTGATTTCCAGCTGGAAAGTCCATCTAATCCATAGGCACTCTAATTCATAAAGCACTTACAGAAGTGGGCCTGGTGTCCCCTGAGAATCAGGGGAATCTGAGGGTTTTGTTTGCCTCTCTCTCTGCCATTATTCTGATCCATCTAGCTCCCTCAGCGGCCCACCCACCTCTCCCCCAGGGACCGTCTCTGGGATCTGGCGTAGGTTCCAGATGACCCAAAGGACACTAATCAGAGTTCTTTCTCGGGAGTTTTCAAGCTGGATCTGAGAGAGAGGAAGCCCATTCTTCTCCGCGCTCCCAGAGTCAGCAGGGTACGGGGCTGGGAGCTGCGGGTGGTCAGGGCTCCTTGCTTGTGGGGGTGGGGGGACCTTGTGCAGAAGGGTGACATTTAGGCCATGTCAAACCCAGGCCGTCTGAGTGACGCCAGCTGCAGTGCCTCAGTAGGCGAGAGCGAGGGGACATTCAGGGGACATGGGTCTCATCTACCTCCTGATTCCTACTCTGTCCTTGCCCTTCCTCCAATGTATTTCTCGGGGTCCACCCACACTCTACCTCTTCTGGGCTAAGCCAGTTTGAATTCATTTTCAATGGAAAGAGACTTAAAAATACAAGACGCATGCCACCAGGAAGGCAGAAGGGAATTCTCCGTTGTCTGAAAAACCAGATCGAACTTTAATGTTCATAAGAAGTTATTTGAGATTTGAAAGGGTGAGTCTTTGCTCTGTGCGCAGACCCATTCGTTTTGGTTTCGTTCTGCTTTACATAATCACATTCTTGCTCAAATAGAAAATTCTTAAACACGTCATAGCGATACAATAAGGAGGAGCCTCATCAGTTACTGGGCATTCGCTATGTGCCCAGTGCTACTTAATGTGTGCTTATGCTTTTCATCCTCACAAAAACCTATGAAACTCGTCTTCTCATTCCCCCTCCCTCATTTTATAGACGTGGAAACTGAGGCACAGGGAGATTAAGTGGTTTTCCCCCCGGGGCTGCACAACCAGTAAGTGGGAGGAGACAGGATCTGAACCCCAACCTTCCAAAGCTCACAGACTGGGATTTGAATCTAGAAATAGATCAAAGTCTGAAAAACCAGGGGTTTCTAGTTATGACCATCTCGTTTGAGACTGAATTATGAATTTTTAATTTTTAAAAAAAACTTCCGCTATTTTTCAAGGCAACGAAAAAGTCGGGAATGCCCTCGAAGGTATTCTGCTCTATGACATGACCCTGCCCGCGAGGAGAGGTTAGCCCGGAGACGTTTCGCTCTGCCTTTCAGTGGCAGAGCTGGTGCCCGCGTCCCCATCTCCGATGCCCATTCCGGCTGGACCATTCTGGAAGTGCATCTTGAAGCAAACACTGACCCTCCCAGAAGCCAAAGCGGGGTGGCGGGCTGGCCTGGAGGAACGCAGCTGCCGCGGAGGGCAGGGCGCCCTGAGACCCTCAGAGCCCCAGCTCTGTCCAGCTTTTGACCTTGACCATGAATGGTGTCCCACAGACCAAACAGAAAGTTGATTAAAATGCTCACCCTCGCCCTCTCAAGATCCCTGAGGCACATGGAAAGCAGGAGGAGGCGGACCAAGGCTCGTTTCGATGACATTCCTGGGAAGCGCTTCATGCAGTAACCACAGAATTCGGTTGAAAACCAAAGTTGTGATCCAGAGTCTTCCGCCAGGTGCTAACTTCCTAACTTACTGTTTCCTTTTGGAGCGACTACAGAAACAGCCCACATCCTTTATGCCGGACCAGAGGGGACTATGAGAATCAGAATGACTGGGCCCCTCACTTCCTGTGAGGTTGTGAAACAAAAGTTAAACACTTCACGGGACTGTGGCAGCTGCGAACAATCGCCCCTATTGTGGGGAGCGCGCAGGGTTCCTTCCTCTTCACACCAGGTCTTTCTGGCAGAAAGGCTGAGCAGAGGAGAACTCGCCCGCCCTGTCTCGGAGGACTGGCCAGGCTGCCCGGACCCGCAGCGAGAAAACGCAGGGAGATTTGCTCTGTGGGCAGCTTGCAGCCATTTGCAAGGTTTAGGCAGAAATGTCTGTCCTTGGGTTACTCAGTGGAGTTTTCTTTGAAGGGACTCATTCTGCACGTTTCCTAAGGCCCGCCACGGTTCGGCGGTTTGGGCGGGGAGAGAGGGCTTGCAGCCTTGATAACCTTGTTTATTAAGAGTCTGGAATTTGCTGTCTGGGCTGAAGCCCTTGACTCTGCTCAGGAGCTTAGGCGATGCTCTGATTTTCTTCCTTTTTAGGTTTCCCCCCGGTGAGCCCTCCAGAGAACAAGGCCACGTTGATCCCCGGTGACTCACTCCAGGCTCTGCCTGGTCTCCTCTGCGAAGACTTAAGAGCAGAAACCTCATAACGGTTCCATGATGGAAGGCAAAGGGCCACTGAGGCACGCACTGATCGTTCAGCTGGATCCCTGGGTCTTTGCCTTTGAATTCCTGAATGAAAAATATTCTAAAACTACAGGAAAGACCTCTTGGGGGTCCACGGGAACTCTTCTTCTCTTCATTCGGCAAGGAAAATAATACCTGTGGGACATACTGAGAAATAGATGTGTGTCTCTGCCCTCCGTTCTAATATTTGGTCTTTGACCCTAGTTCCCGACACAGAGTTCCTAAAACCCATGTAATTTCCTGGGTGTTGGAGTGCCTTCTGTTCTGATGAGGACACTCCTGGATGACTTCTGGATGGGGGCTGGTCACCAAAAGGCCGAGCCATGTTTAGAAGTTGGGAACTTTCAGCATTGACCCCTGCCCTGCCCCCATTCTTGAGAGAAGGGGTAGAAATGGAGTTAAATGGATGATCATGCCTATGGGATGAAGCCTCCCCAAAATTCCCGAAAGTACAGGGTTTGGAGAGTGTCTGGATTGGTGAATACACCTACATATCGGGGGGTGGGGTGGGGGTGGTGACAGATCCCTGGGACACAACCCCTGTACTTGGGATCCTTCCCGAACCGTGCCCTATATGCCTCTTTCTTCATTTGGCTATTCACCTGTTTCTTCTATTAGAACATAAACTTCCAAGTGAGTGTTCTCCTGAGTTCTGTAGGCTGTTCTGGGGTATGATGGAGCCTGAGAGGAGGTTGTGGGAAGCCTGTTTTATGGCCCGTCTCTAGAAGCACAGGGGAGAACCTGGACCGGCAGTCGGCCTGTGACGCACGCGCAGTCTCGTGGGACTGAACCCTTCTCCCCATGATACCCGACGCTCCCTCCAGGTTGATGGGGTCACAAAAGGCAGGACGCCGAGTTGGTGTCTGCAGGAGGGTTGAAGAATTATTTGGTGGGGGAAGCCCCTTCCCTAGATCTGGGGTGAGGAGTGATGTATCGAGAAGAGAAAAAATGTGATTTTCCTAGACAACCTACAAATTGTGCTGATCTTAAGGAATAGAGTGGTGAACTAGTCAATGTCTCTAATCTTGTGGAATTTATAGGTAAACAGGCAGTTACAATTACAGTATGATAAATACCGTGATGGGCAAAGTCGAGGATCAGGCAAAAACTGCTGAGGGTTTCTGCCTGGACTTTGAGTCAGGAAAGGGGAAATGGAGGGAATGATTCATCCAGACCCGGGGAGGTCTCCCTCTGACTGGCTCCTTTAAGGCTGACTTCTGTGAGGTGGTGAATGATTCCCTTCAAGACATGTGTCTAAAACAAAACAAAACAAAACAAAACACGATGACTTATTTAATTTTTCATTATATTTTTACTAACCCCTGCCAACCTACAGAAAAGCTGCAATCACAGTACCAAAAAACCTTTTTCATCCCTGCCCCCCCCACCCAACCTGATGACTCATCAAAACTAAGACTTCAGCGCGCATTCTCTGCAAACAAGGACGTTCTCTATGTAACTGACCATCAGCTTTGGGAGATTGGCCATGACCCATTCCCACCCCTGAATCCTCTGAGCCCACTCCAGTTTTGCCCGTCATCCCAAGAATGGCCTTCATGGAGAAAAGGTCCAGTTCATAGTCAACACTGCCTTTTCCTTGACCCCGGTGATCACGCCCCTTTGGGCGAGAATAGGACAGTTGCTTTGTAGAGCATCCCTCCTTTGTCGTTTGTCTGAGGCTCTCTTGCCATCAGATTTCAGTGCACACTTATTGCAGGAAGAGCTCAGAGGTGGTGGGACGCTCTCCTTGCTTCCTCGAATGGGGGCAGGATTTCCACCTCTCTCATGACCAATCATCCGATAGGCTTCTTCATCGTGAAGTTACTCTTTTGTCCTCTGTAACTCACATGAGGGAGGTACTAAGAAACATCCTACTTCTCATCGGACTCTTGATTCAATATGATCTCATGATTTCCTACTTTACCTACTGGGTTGTAATCTGTCACCATCTTTCTTTGATCTCCAAATCGTCTTATATTTGGTAGCCCCGATAGGAGGTCAATCCCTACAGGCTGACTTCTGTGTCCTTTTCGCGTGTTCCAATCACCCTCCGTGCATTCCCATTTTTTTCTGCTGCAGATGGATGTTTCAGGTTCGTCTTCTACATTCTCTGTGCTGGCCCTGGCGTCAGCGACTTCTCCAAGGGGCTTCCCGTGGCAAATGGTATTTAGAAACCAAGATCTGGGCATCAGATGTGCTCACTGCTATTGAGCTCTTGCTGGTCCAAGGGCCTCCTCACAGAATGAGCTAGAAATATATGTTCACACACACACACACACACACACACACACACATTTGTTTCTATATTTTTACTGAAATCCTTGAGTCTATACCAATACCTTAAGCTCTGACCCCAAACCACAGGGCTCATTCTGGTTTTCTCCCTTTCCGCATTTGTAACTCCTCTCTCCAAAAGTGAGAGGCTCAGCTCCTGCTCTTCTAAATATATGCACTTCTTTGATCAAGCCCCTGTGTGGAATCAATCTCTGCCCCCGCCCCCCATGTGGACTCCTCCCCGTACCTGCCAGGCTCTGCCCGCCCAGCCTGCCCCATGCACAGAGGTCTTCCCTGCCCCTTCTGGGCTCCCGACTCCTTACAGACACGAACCTCGCTCTACCACCCTTCAGGACTTTAGGTCAGAATTGCTGAGGAAAGGAACAGGAAGAGAAGGAAAGCAGAAGGGGAGAAGGGGGAGGGGAAGGAAAGGAAGTGGAGAGGAACATGGAGAAGAACAGGAAGGGCCAATTACGTTTTTTAGCTTCCGTTTTCTCGCCTTTAAATGATACATGGGTGTCTCAGAACTTATGCTTACGTGGCACAGATGTCCCGATTTAGCCACCTCTGCGCCCCTCCCTCGACCTCTCTTTCTGTATCTGACGACCCATCTGTCCTGGTCCCAGCCATCTTGGAATCCGCTCCGACTGTGCAGTTCCGGAACATCCAGTTTGTCAGCTTTACCGAGGAGCCTTTCATGTCGGAAAAGCATGAAGAATTTTAACATCCCTCCAGAGGAACACAAAGGACAGAGGCACGGGACATCTGATATCTCCGAGGCAATTTCATGCAATTATGAGATCGTATCTCTGAGAGGAAAAAAAAATACAGATAAGTATATCTTTTTAAAGGTTTTGTCCATTTTAAAAAATGGGAATTAGCACCATTGTTTCTCTTTTATTTGGATAGTTTCGTCAGGTTTGAATCCCCTGAGTATTGGATCCGTTTAACTTTCCGAAAACTAATTAAGAATGCCAGAAAAATGTTAAAGTTAATACTAAAAATTTTTAGAAACTTTACGGGTTAAGAGTAACCCCCTCCAATTAAGTGTAACATTTCAAAAGGAAGCTCGGGAGAGTATTATCTGGTTCCATTAGAATTAATTAATAAACGGGGGCGCCTGGGTGGCTCAGTGGTTTAAAGCCTCTGCCTTCGGTTCAGGTCATGATCCCAGGGTCCTGGGATCGAGCCCTGCATCAGGCTCCCTGCTCAGCAGAGAGCCTGCTTCCCCCTCTCTCCCTGCCTGCCTCTCTGCCTACTTGTGATCTCTCTCTCTGTCAAATAAATAAATAAAATCTTAAAAAACAAAACAAACCAAAAAACCATCCAGAGCCTTGTGTGGATTACAACGTCTCATCCTCAGTTTTTATCCTGGGCTAACTGTATGAGCAGTTCAGAGATCAAAGGTACCTTATTCATGAGATGCATTTTTGCTGGATTTACACCGAAACGACGACACTGACATTGTAGTGTTTTTCTCAGGTAAAATCAAAACGCCGTTTTTAGTAACCTCAGTATTCTATTTACAACCTTTCAAATTTATGTAACGGTGGCACTAGATCAAACCCAGCCTCCATAAAGGCATCACATCTCCCAGAGTCTGGCTTACCCTGGCTTTGCTGTCTCCTTCCCACCCAGAACCTTCCACAGGGCATCCTCAGAGTCACATAAGCTCACAGAGTAGCCACTGCCCTTGTGGGGCGAGGCAAGCAGGTTTCATGGGAGGTTCCGGAGGCAAGTGGTGATGGAGCTTGGAGGGTTTGGGGTGACGGTGTCAGGTTTGGGAGGGCATTGGGAGAGTCCACAGGGGAAAGGGATTGAAGAGCAAGTCAGAAATCTAAGCAAATTGCCTAATCTAAGCAAAACAGTGGTTTTACTCCCACAAACATACTGCTATTTTGGTACCTAAAAATACGACGATATCAAAAGGACATGAGAAAACTTTTAGGCAGCAACAGCTACATTTACTCTCTCTCTTTTTTTGAAGCAGGCTCCAGCACGGAGCCCAGTGGGGCTTAAACTCACAACCCTGAGATCAAGGCCTGAGCTGGAATCAAGGGTCGGATGCTTGACCACTGAGCCACCCAGGGACCCGTGTATGTTCACTATCGTGATCGTGGTAATGGTTTCAGGGGTGTACCCATATGTCCAAACTTCTCTAACTGTACATTTTCAAATGTGCAGCTTATTTTATGTTAGTTTTATTGTATGTCTCAATAAAGATGTTTTTTAAAAAAAATCATGATGCCAATAATGCTCAAATGAGTACTATAGTTGTTGGCTGTGTCAAAATCTAAGCAAGTCAACTTGGAATCCAATTTTCTTTTCTTCTTCTTCTTTTTTTTATTATTTTATTAGTTTATTGGAAAGAAAGCAAGAGAAAGAGCATAGAGAGAGAGGGAGAAGCCGACTCCCTGCTGAGCAGAGAGCCCAACACCGGGCTTAATCCCAGGACCCTGAGATCATGATCCGAGTGGAAGGCAGATGCCCAACTGACTGAGCCACCCAGGCGCCCTGGTATCAAATTTTCTGTTTGAACCTGGAAAGGGCTTGGGCCAGTATTTCTACCTGCTGTCAGGAGGACATGGGTGGCCTCAAGAACCTTAATTACCTTAGATGAATTGTTTTCATGGGGGCTGGTAATTAACCCAGCAGTCTCCGTTTTGTGTGTTTAACTAGTTTGCATACATTGTCAAAGAAGAAAAGTTTTCCTCTACCCTCTTCAGTTCAGTCCCAAGGGCCTGCAAGTGAAAGAAAGAAAGAAAGAAAGAAAGAAAGAAAGAAAGAAAGAAAGAAAGAAAGAAAGGCAGCTTAACAGGAGAAAAGGCACACGATTCTTATGAACATTTCTGTACATGAGAGTTCACAGAAAAAAAAAAGTGAAATTCTAAGAAGCAGTTGACTTGGGGGCTTATATACCATTTTAATAAAGGAAAGGGACTTTGGGTTTCAAAAGATGATGAATCATGAGGAGGTAACTAGAAAACATACGAGAGGACTAATGGAAGATCAGAGTTCTTTTAGTAAAGTCTGTTTCTGCAAACTTGTTCATCTCCGTCTCTGGTGATAAGAGTTCTCTCCTCTTCCTGGTATGGGCGGGGGAGGGGGGCGGTGGAGGAGGAATGGGATTTCGCCAGTTTGGAGCAGGGGAGACTAGGAGACATCTTCACAAAGGGAAATTTATGCCCTGCTTTTAGATAGTAGATAGGAGAGCAGAGAACGCTCCCCGCCCTTGTTGATTCTCAATTGCTTTCAACTCAAAATAATACTTTAGGCTAAGGAGGCAGGTCTGTGGGTGATGTATTGCCGATCCCCTCTCACAGGGAAAACCACCAGCAATTAAACCTAGAAGACTTGGAGCTTCCGCTCCCCACCGGATTGCCCTACCAGAGTCAGACCTCTGGAGGACTGAGCTGGCTGTCCTCTCGGGCCTGGCCTTCTGCAGTCTCAGTCTCTTCTCCTTCTGCGAGCCCCCACGCACCTCCTTCTCTCTTGCCTTGGGCACCCCACCTGCTGTCCACCTTTCCCACTTCCTCCCTCCCTGCTCTCTTATCCTGAGATAGGGCCCTCAGAATAGCTTTCATCTCTTTTAAAACCTCATGCAGTAGTTTTCTTCTTGACTTTGTTTCCACGGGTTCACATTTTATCTGAATTCACGGACCTTACCCAGGGGATGCACACCCATCATTTATTTTTTTCCAACGCAAAATATTCCCTTCGGCTTCTTCCTGTCCCTCTAACATTCCTCTAGGAAAATAATCCCCATTTAGAAGGCAATTCCCATTTGAACTAATCCTCGCTGTTTTAAAAGATGGAGTTTGGCTCCGAAGCCTGAAGACCCCGTGTGATCCACACCAGCTGAGATCCTAAACTGACCCAAACGTGCGCTTGGGGGGGTGGGGATGGGGAGTGTAGTATAAAAGAAATCCCTTTCCCGGAAGCTGAGCCCGCGCAGAAGGGCAGGCCCCTTGCCATTTTCCCGGCCACTGTGAGGGTCAGTCCTGCACTGTCCTCTTCTGCCCTGACCGAAAGGATCCCCGAGAGACTGAGGATTTCTGCATTTTTTCCTGGGGGGGAGGGGGAACAACCTGTTTCTCAATTAAATATGTAAACATTTCAATTTTGAAGGTACCTTTTAAAAAGTGCATCCTTTGGTCTGAAACCCAGTCCTCCAAACATCATTTAAAAAAAACTCAATAGCCTGCACGCACGTCGGGATCCCAAGATCCCAGATTCTTTCCCCTCATGTGGAAGAAACACAGGACCGCCTCACACACGTTCAAATGTGTCGCTCCGGGTTGAAAATAGCCATGAGGCTTTGTTGGTTCTCTTTTGCCTTCTGGGTGGGGGCGTGTTAATCCGCCTCCTGCCTCCTCTAGATTTTCCTCCCCGCTTTTAACCCACGTGCGCAAGGAGCCTGGAAGGATTTTTCCAGTCCCTCCTCCTCTCCCCCTGCCCTCCCACCCCCCCCCCCCCCATCTCACACTTGTCCTGCAAGTTTACTATTTGGGGTGGGGGGGTTTTCGCGGAGGATTGAGGATTTTTCCATTTCTTCCACTGCCTCGTGCCTCCGCATTTTTCCCTCAGACACACAAACTCCGCAGATGGGCGGGGCAGCGAGGGAAGCGGTCCCCCCCTTTCTGCCCGCCACCCAGCCTCCCCAGTCATTCCCATCGCTCCGTGTGGGGCATGCATAGTGCAAAACCCAACCTTTCTTCTTGTTTCCCAGCGCCATTTTCCAGCCGATCCTGCACAGAATGTAACCTTACCCCTAAGTACTTCACTATGTGCCTATAACAGAGGAGCACTTTTCTCTTTCTTCCAATGCGAGTGCAATGCATTATTGACCCAAGCAATTCCCAAGAACCCTTTCATACTGACTAGTCGGGCCCCAGTGGACCACAGCCGGGCAGCTGGGGATTGGCTTGGGCTTGGGCCGGTCCGCAGGGCTGGTGGTCAGGGACAAGGGCTGGGTGGGGACACAGGACAGGGAGGGCAAGCTGCAATTCACTGACCCCTCTGCGTCTGTCCTGCATGGGCTCATAACCGTCTTGGGAGAGGGGTGGCTGTTCTCCTCCACCCCACCCCTCTCGCCAAGTCCCATGGGACGTCTTCTGGCTGCTACTAGCTTAGGGTGACCCCAGGAAAGGAGCTCAGGGCATCTAGGTCCAACTTAGCCAAGATGACAAGGTACATACCGCACGATCATCTAATTCCCTGCCTGTGTTCAAATGTCCCCCGGTGCCTCAATAATGGGTTTTTGATTTGTTCACACCGGTGTCCCCAAAACATTCACATGTCGCCTTTGACTGTTCCTTCTCTTAAATGTCTTTGATTTATAATAGTCTCTGTCTCTTTTATGCACACACACACACTTTTAATAAATAAATAACATTTATCAGTATTTTTTATAAAATATATTTCATATAAGATAAAATTTATAAATCAATAACAAAAACAATCGCATTATAATTATAATTAAAAATAACATTTATTTTTGTCTCCCATGACAAAGAAACCCGTCTGTGGATCTGGTAGAAAATTCCCCACATTCTGAATCTGGCCCCTTCTATCTTCCTGGTATAATGGAAATGACCTCTAGAGTCTTGATAAGATTCAAGGTTTTGTTGTTGTTGTTGCTGTTGTTTGGCAAGAACGTCTGCCGTTCCTTCCCTCTCAGCTCCTTTGCGCATTTACTAACCTGTCCTCCCATCTTGGGCCGGTGGGGTTGGGAGAAGCCAGGAAACAGCCTTTATTTAGGCTATGCTGCCCCGACCTCAGCTTTCTTCATCACGGGGCATGAAGGTTTCAGGCAGGAAAACTCGATGAATCCACTGGTGTAACTCCTCCCCCTCTCCCAGTCTGTCTCTCTCCGCAATATTTACTTTGCTGCATCTTCCCTCAGCTTATTGCCTATCGTGAGCCTGGTGGTCCCAGCTGTAGTAAGTCACCTGGATGAACATCCAGTAGGAAGAGACCACACGTACCCCTCCCTGTGATTAAATTCCCTATTTATTTCAGCGAGGGTACTGAAGCTCATAGACGTACAAAGAAGCTTGCTCTGCAGGGACTAGCCCTGGATGCCCCCTTGGTTTCCTCAACGGGGCCAATTGTCACCATCCGTTGAGTGTTGCGATGCCCTTGAACTTCCCTATGCCCTTGAACTTCTATATGGGGCACTTACCACCACAATTCAAGAGGAGAATTTGCTCTAGTGATTGATGGCTGTCGAAGACAAGGTTGGCCACTATCGGGTTCTCCTGTTTCTCGAACCAAACTCAGCCTCAGCAAGGGCAGGGCCTTACAGGGGAAGAGGCTTTGGAAATCTAGGCTTTCCCAAGCTCCATCGATGCCTCCAGATTCCTACTGTTCTGGAAAGTCCGTGTCCCTGCAGTTGTCCCTGCAACTCTGTGTCAGTACCCTTTAATGGGAATGTGGGAGCCAGAGTGCTGGGAGCCACATCAACCCACTGGAAGATGATTGTTTTCATCCTTTGATCCTTGCTTTTTCATAGAAAAGCAAACCTGTAAAATATTGTCATAAAGATCTCGCCAGGGGCGCCTGGGTGGCTCAGTCGGTTAAGCGTCTGCCTTTGGCTCAGGTCATAATCTCGGGGTCCTGGGATCGAGCCCTGCGTGGGTCTACCTGCGGGGCAGGGAGTCTGCTTCTCCCTCCCCTTCTACCCTTCTCCTCCCCGCCTCCCCGTTTGTGCTTTCTGCTGTCTCTCCCGTGTTCTCTCTCTCAAATAAATAAATATTTAACCTTGAAAAAATAAAAAAGGCCTCGTGGATTCTTGAGAATGCATTGATGGGCCAGAAGTCCACCAAGTCTGAGAAACTCTGGGCTGCGTCTAACACTCGCATTGTGACCGAAGAACATACACTTAAGATAGAACAAAGTTCTGCCCTGGAAGCTGGCTCAGAGCAGATACGGGTGAGCTCCTAGGATAGACACCAGGATCCCGAGTCTAGTTTAAGCCGAAGGGACTGTACTGAAAGGGTCTTGGGAACTCTAGGATGGGACGTGAGGCTGCGGCGGTGGGTTTGGAAGTGGAAATCATCTGGTTCCCGAGAGCTGGGAGGACAGTCCCCTTCCGCACCCTCAGCGGGAGGAGCGTGCTGGGATTTTCATTCCATCAGATTATCCCAAAGGGGAAGAAGTTATCCCATAAAAGGAAATCCAGGTGCCCGTCAGCACGGAGGAAAAACGGTTATAGGACACCTGAAACCTGATACTGATCTGCAGTCCCTTGACCTGAAGGAAAAGGAGAATCCTCTCACGCAAAAATTTACAGTTTCTGGCTTTAAAAAAAAAAAAAATGAAAAAGGCCTAAAACCTCAAACCTAAAGGAATTCATTTTCTAAAATCTAGCTCCAGGAACAATATTGGGAAAAGCCAGAAGGAAGGTTATCTGCTTGGGGTATTTGTGCTAAATTCCTCAATTTACCACATTCCAAGAGCAGGATTTAGAGTCATTCATAGGGAATGTTTCAGAGAACACCCGAGGTCAGGGAAATGTGGTCATTTGCGTTTTGAAACACAGAACCGTATGTTTCTACAGCTGCTGACTTACCAGCTCCCCGGGGACCGCAGGCTGAGTTCATCCTGACCGAGGGCCAGCATGGCGGAGTGCTTGTCTCCGGCTGGAAGGGATAGCTTTCTTTATTCGCCGTGTCTGACCAGCGTTGGCGTGGGGGAGAGGCAGCCGTCCGTAGAGGGAGGCTCCTTAACTTGGGATTAGTAAACAGAGATTTGGGGTGAAATGAAGTTTGTCAAAGTGGACCCCAAGAGGTTCATATCCTTGAAGGTAGGGAAGTGCTCCTGATTCTAATTTTCAAACAATTATTAAAGTTCATCTAGCCTTCACGGGGTGGGATCAGTTGGTGGTGCTGACCCATCAGGCCCTCCAGCTGGGTCTTGAGCCAGCCCCCAGGGCACCTAGCACACACCGGGAAACCATTTCCGTTGTAAAAATGACACCCATTAAAAGCAAACGTGAGGAATGTGATGCTGGAAATGAGGGCTGGTGAAGAGAAGAGAATGCTAGCATTTCTACAGATGGGCCCCCGCGTGAATTTCCCCAGATCTCTTAGTCATTTTCATTGGACCCAAATTAAATACGTCCAATATGAGAAGCTAAAAATGTAATGACACAATGACGTCGAGTGTTGCTTGTCATTCTTTAGGAATAAAGATGACCCACGCCCACATTCTGTTTTCGCTGCGGAGCGCTTACCACAAGCTATCTGGAACTTTCTGTCTTGTCGTTTAGAAGCAAGATAGGAGACTTATGTACACCAAAAACAAAACAAACAAACAAAAAAAACAACCCCAGTTGTTAAAACTCTTTGTAAGAAGTGTAAAAATGCCAAGGAGTTCACAGAATCAGGTTTTTTTTTTTTTTTTGATGCCGTAATACACAGGTAACTTCTAATCCACACTTGAGCCTGCATGTATCACGAAATAGATCACTTTAAAATTGGTTGATAAATCATACTTTCCCCAATGTGATCAGGTTTCAGTAAAATAGTAAATGTCTCTCCTTAAATATGATAAAGCCGAAATAAATATTTTTACATAAGTTGGGTTTTGGGGTTGCCGTAGAAATTGGCCCATCGCAACAGTGAGAGCCAGTAGGGGGGTTCGGACTTTGATTCCTGACCCATGCTCACCCCAGACAACCGAAATAATCCGTAATCTGAAAATGCCACCATCTTGGTATGCAAATCCTGGATTCTCTACCAGAATACTGCCCTTCAGGCCCTTGACGTGGAAAATCCGAGGCTGCCACTGAAGCCAGCTGTGACCGAGGAAGGCACAAAAGAACACGTCGGGTGGTCCTCGGGGATCGAGATGGGGAAAAGCTGTCACCAGGTCTTAGAAAAGCTCCAGGGACTCCCCGGGGAGCAAAGACAAATGGGCAGCCTCTTCAAAAGTAGAAGTTCCCATTTCTCAAAACTTTTGACATGAGTTGCCATATCACCTTCTAGAACAATTTTGGGAGCTTTGTGCCTTGGGCCATTTGCCTCTTCCTTCTGTAGCTGCCCAGCAGGGCTCCCTGCTGGTCTTTTGTTGGCGGTCTGAGCCCTCTCCCAGGTTCCACGTACAGGTTGATCAGAATCTTGACCTTCCAGTAGCTTCTGGGGTGGACACAGTCCCCCGAGCATGATTCATGGGCCACTCCATCTCTTGTGTGACCCATCGGGCCCAAGACCAAGCCTTCCTAGGAGTCAGTCATGTCTTGGTGCTTGTGTGTGGCAGACACGGCTACTTGCCTACTTGATAACCATTCTCCCCTCTTCTCTAATTACGAGAAGCTCAGTTCTGTTCAGGGCAGTGTGGGCGCCCTGGTAGAATACCGCCAGGTAACATGATTCTAAGTTGTTTGGGAAATCTGCCAGGAATTTCTGGAAATTCCTTGCTCTCATGATATAGCCCTACCTTACCCTCCTTCTCTTTGTCGTCCTCTTCCTGTTTGGAATATGGATATGAGACTGGAGCTGAAGAAGCCTTCTTGAGGCCATGAGGTCAAAAGGCTTATGCTCGGAGGGGGCGAAGCAGAAAGACCAAAGAAGCCTGAAATGTCCCATTGTAGTGGGTAGGCCCGCCTGACCCATGCGGGGCCTGATCAAGGGTACACATGGAGGCCTTTACATGGTGTCCAAGGTTAAGAAATGATCGATCGCGCTGACAAACCATTGGAGAAAATATGTTCTATCCTCCTAGATGACAATACACTTCATAATGATGGAATTTAAGATGTACACGCAAAGTCATTGTTTCTACATGACAACGTCAGCAAATTATCAAAGACAGCTCAATATCTTAGTATACTTTTCTGTATTCCACTGCCCAGTACTTAATCATGAATTCGGGATTTCACTGCGCCTTGGAATCAGCATTCACTTTGAGTGTTAATTATCACCATAGAGCGGTGTGGACGGAAGGCTGTGGGACAATGTCGACTGGATGAACAACCGGACTAACACCAGGACATAATCTGGACATTTTGGTTGGAAGTAAAGCTTGAATCTGGGCGTACTTCATTATGATTTATGTCCTTTTTAAGAAAAAAAAGAAAAGTGACAAAACTTCTTCTATTCCTGTGGGTTTGGAAGATATTTTTGGCGCCATCCTAAGAGGATTGCAACTTTCCTCTCCTCGTACATCTTGTAGACCGTTCTGGAAACTAAGCTCGGCCTAAATGATTATGAATACTGTTTCATAAGATAAAGGTTAAAGAAGTTATTTATAAAGACACATGATGGATGATAGCTTTCTCTTTCCTGAATGGCAGTCCCGCGGGTCAGACAGAAGGCGAACTTAATAGGTAGCTATTAAGTCAAACCACAAAGAACCCCGAATTCCGTGGTGGCAGATCTTCTGACCTCACCGCCAACCCGCAGAGACTTCAGTCTTCTTGTGGTTTCGGAATCAGAAATGCAGTCTTTCCATGGCCCTCCCCTACGGGTTGCCAAAGGGAAATGCTTCCAGAATCATCGCGTGAGGGCAGCCAGTCTGCAGAAAAGCCATTGAAAGTTTACGAGGGTTCAAACTATATCTGAGAGCGTTCATGTGCAGACAGCAGATAGTGGGGCCTTCAAGAGACAGCTCTTAATTGATGTCCCAGAGTCTAGAAAGCTCTCCAAGCCTGTGAGACAAGCCTGGCTTCGATCCATAGTCTTAATGATGTGAATTCCAGTTTTTTTTTCTACTTCTGGTCTAGACCAAGCTTTTGTCTCAACCCCAGAATGTTCCTCTCTTCAATCACTGCTTGTTCCATTTTTCTGTAAACCAGAACTCACGTGTGAGAGGAGGTTGTGTGCTGTGGTCTGAATTGCGTCCCCACCCCATCCCCCAAATTCCTTTGTTAAAGCCCTGACCCCCAACATCACTGTATTTGGAGATAGCACCTTTAAGAAGGTGATAAAGGTGAAATGAGGTCATTAGGGCGGAGACCTGATCTCATAGAACGAGTGTCCTTATAAGAAGAGGTAGAGACACCAGAGAGTCCCGTCTCCATCCTGGGAACACAGCCAGAAGGCTTCCTTCTGCAAACCAGGAAGACAGCTGGCACCAGAATCTGACCATGCTAGACCTTGACCTTGGACCTTCAGCTTCCAGAACGTTGAGCAAATAAATTTCTGTTGTTGTTTGTGGTGTTGTATTATGGCAGCCCGGGGCTGACTGCTGCAGAGTAGTTTGCCCCTGTTCCTTTCTCGTTGAAATAGAGTCTGTGCTTCCCTAACTCTTCCTTCCCAAAATATGTGTAAGAATTTAGCTGGACCATCTGGTTTAAAAATATAGGATATTTCATATTTGTCTTTATGTTTTGTTCTCTTCTTACCCTGATGATTGTACTTGAATGTGTAAGTAGACCTTCTTCTACTCCTTCCCCTTCCTCCCTCCCCTTCCCAGCTGCCCTCCTCCTCCTCCTTCTTCCTTCTCCTCTTCTTCCTCTCCTTCTCCTTCTCCTTCCCCTTCCTCCTCCCCTTTTTTCCCAGCAGCCCTCCTCCTCCTCCTCCTTCTTCCTTCTCCTCTTCTTCCTCTCCTTCGTCTTTGTCTTTATTTTCATCTTTGTCTTCGTCTTTGTCTTCGTCTTTGTCGTCATCGTTGTCTTCTTTGTCTTCCTCTTTCCCCTTCCCTTTCCCCTTCCCCTTCCTCTCCTCCTTCTCCTTCTCCCTCATTTGGCCATGCAGAAGGGTATGCTCTGTGGAGAAATTGGTAGACAGTTGAGATAACCTGTTTGGCTTGAAGGAAAAAATATTGGGCGGATTGACATAATGGTAACGCCTCTGATTAATGCCTTCCAGTTCACAAACACCCATTCATGTGTGATCACATTGGTGCTGCTGGTTAGATGCCTCAGCCAAGATCACACGGCTGCGGTGAGGGCCAGCGTCAGGACTCCCCGCTCACATGGGGAAGAAGGGGATGGTTACTCTGTGCAGTGCTGTGTAAAGGGGATATTTTTGGAAATTGCTATAATAAACAGAACTGTACCGTACCATTTAAAGAGGAGAGTGCCTGTCGTTTCCGCCACCCCTGCTGCCCCGTGCCACCTGTGCCCTTCCCACACCCGCACGGGCAGGTCTGGGTCCCCCAGGTCACGTGTGGGCTGAAGGCCGTCTACACTTGGCTCTGGACTCTTATGACCCTTTATCTTTAATTCCTTTTCAAAACAATAAATATTTTCATAGAGATAGACCCATTTGTTATCTCTCTGGGTCACTTCTCAAAAGTTGAAGCAAAACACTTGGTGAAAGAAACCACTCAGTTTGGCTTTGCTCAATAGTTTGCTCTTGAGATGCCAGCGGACAACTTTCCCCCTCCACCAACTCTTGGAAATCCCTCTCGAAACCAGAAGAACAAGAGACCAAAACACAAACTCAGTCCGAGATGAAACTGGGACAGAATCCTGCAACTGAACTGTCACTGATGAGGAAGAGGAGCCGAAGAGGGCAAGGAAAAATCCTCGAGCCCGGGGAGTAGAGGGGGTGGTCCGGGGGCAGGGCCAAGGCGAGGCGAGGGCTGAAGACAGTGGGGATTTTATAAGAGTGTTAGATACTGCCTTCTCGCTTCTCTCGCGTCCTCCAGACTCACGGCCAGCTTCTTGCCGTAGTTGCATCGCATCACCTAAGGACCCTGGGAAATGCTGATGTCCAGACCAGCCCACCGCTCTCCATGCATGCTTCTCCCCTGCCTGTAACTCTTGTGACTGGGGCTTTTGAGAAGGATCACCCCTGCTCCCTTACCCCTCTTCTCTTTGGGGTCTGCTGGCCGGCAGAGAGCAAGTATCCTGCCAGTCTCACCCATTGGGGAGGCTGTCATTTCCCCACACAGCTGAGTGGGTGCACTTAATTCTAGGGTGCAGTGGGAGGAGGCGTCCTTGGCCAGCAGACAAGAAGCCGCCTTCTCCAAACAGCCTCAGCACTAAGAAAGCTAGTGTTTCGATCCCCATCTCTCTGGCGCCGACACCCATCTTTTGGCTAGCTCTGCATACTTTCTCAGGAAGCTACTGGAAGTTGTGGTCCATCAGGGTCGTCGAGTAACCAAGAATAGCCAAGAACAAGGAAGACGGGAAATCTCAGAAAGGATGTATTCACGGAGCACAGGGAATTTCCAGGGTGGTGGTGATAGGAAGTCTAAGGACTAATCTATGCAGCCACCAAGGGAACAGACTAGCTGGGATTGGGGAGCCCGGCACCCAAGAAGGAGTCTCTTGGAAATAATAATGGAACCAACTAATCATCAGATAGGTTTAGTCCTGTGGCATGAGATGACGTTAAGGGATGTGGGGAGACAGCACAGGTGCAAATGAGACAAAGTAAATGCAAATATAAGGCAACTATTAACTTCAGGATAAATAAAAAGGTTGTAAAAGAAAGAAAATATAATCATAATTTATTGCTTGATTCAGCAGCGAAGAATATTTACATGGCTCTAATAGTGTAAATATTGAATACCAATCTAACCAAAAGTAATGCTGCAAGTATGTTCAGATGCAAGAGCACTAAATCCTCCACTGTCTTACTAGATGATTCGAATCGAGGCCAATTGGTATAACTACTTAAACACATGGAAGTAACTATCAGAGGAATGTGCCAAGTGTTGAAGGTACCCAAAGAAATTGAACAGGGCAATAGATCACTCTTTTGTTTTATTTCTGGTTTGTCATAGCCTTTCAACACCACTTGATAAAACAAACAATCCCCCCTGCAAAGAACCAGGCAGTCATGTTTTGCCTTGATAAAAATTAAAATTAAAAAAACCAGTTTGGGTTTGTTTTCAGTTCCCAACTCTGGTTTCTATCTCGCAGAGGCAAGCTTCACCTAATATGTGCCTCACGAAGAACTTCTTGCAATACTAATTTATACTCCCGTCTGCTTCCAAAAGGGTTTTGAGGTGGCTCAGGATAAAAACAATAGCAAGGAAAATCAGTCGAAATCAGCGCTTAATTCATAATTGCCAAAAATGATGAAGACGTTCTTTGGTAGGGGACTAGAAAAACCATCCATATCTGTTCAATCGAATAGTATTCCTGGGTAAAAAGAAATGAGCTATCAAGTCACAAAAAGACTTGGAGGAAACTCAGAAGCAGACGGCTGAGTGAAAGAGGCCAGTCTGAAAAGGTTACAAACATACTATATGCTTCCAGATACATGGCATTCTGGAAAAGGCAAAATTCTAGAGGCAGCAGAAAGATCAGAGGTGCCCGCAGTTATGGGGGAGGGAGGAGTGGTGGATAGGTAGAGCACAGGCGATTTTTAGGGCATGGAAATTATTCTGTATGATACTGCTGTGGTGGAGATACGGTATTATGTGTTTATCAAAAGCTATAAAAAGCAACATACACCGTGAACTTCATGTAAACTGTGGGCTTTAGTTAATAATAATGTATCAATGCTGGCTCATAGCTGTAATAAGCATTCCACACTAGCACGAGATGTTAATAAGAGGGGACACTGTGTACAAGGAGAAGAAGGGGATAAATGGGAACTCTTTGTACTTCCTGTTGCATTTTCCTGTAAGCCTGAAACTGCTTGAATGCAATAACAATAAACAATAGAAACAATCAGTACCTCAGTAAAATCCCAAACCATGAAAACAAGAACGAAGTGACAGGTACAATTCCCCTGGAGAACTCAGGCTAAGAGAAAGTATCGAGCTAATCACGGATCTCGACTCTGAAGGTCTCCAAGACAGGCAGGTGAACCGAGGTGTAGATTCCGTAGAACAGAGAAAGGTAATCGATCAGTTCGACAGGAGACACAGGCCAGATGAACTTGTCCCACAGTTTGTATTCCGAGGGGACAGATAACATAATGGGTGACAACCCTGATTGGACTTCCACTACATGTTCTATGCATTGCCCTTTCTTAGCAGCTCCCTGATTGAAATCACCTGGGAGGGACTGATGTCACGTTGTAGTTAATAAAGACAGATCTGCAGGCTGGAGTGGAGGGAGGATGGAGATATCCCTTTTCTGGATGAGTGCTTACCATGATCAAATTTTATGAGATTTCCAAGCTGAGCCAAGGCTGGGCCGGAAGTGTCTTGTAAACTTATTTATTTCTTTATTTGCTCAATTTTTAAAAAAGATTTTCTTTATTTATTTGACAGAGAGAGAGAGCACGCACAAGCAGGGGATTGGGAGAGGGAGAAGCAGGCTCCCTGCTAAGCAAGGAGCCCAATGTGGGGCTTGATCCCAGGATCCTGGGATCATGACCTGAACCAAAGTCAGATGCTTAATGGACTGAGCCCCCTAGGTGCCCCTGTTCATTTTTTAAAAAATAATGCACAGTGTTCTTATTATGATAGATTTAGAGTTTTAGGATGTAATCCCCTTGCTCCTTTCCTTGAATCACAATACAATGAATGTTAGAGTTGAAGGGACTTTGAAGATCAGGGAGCCCCCTCATTTACAGATGAAGGGGACAAATAAATGTATGCAGTGCGCTTGTTGGCACACAGCTAATTAACAACCAGAGCTGTTTCTAGGACTCAGGCTCATATGAGTTAAGTGAAACGCCTTGACCCTTCCACTAACGTGAAAGGGCCTGGGGCCAGGCCAACTTCTAGGGCGTTCATCACGGTTTCAGGCAGGGGGCAACACCCAGAAGGAGACCGTGGGGCTGCGTTGGAGCTGGCTGCCCGACTGCCATCTGCACGACCGTGTCCTCTTCCTCAAGCCACCTGCCCACCCCCCGGGGGCTCTCTGGGCTTGTGGATTCCTGAGCAGTGGAACAAGAAGTCCCCTTCACATGATGCCACAGAGCCGTGGGGGGACTGATGGCCGCAGGGTCATGAGCTGCTGGTTCCGAGGACTAGGAAATTCTCATCCCCTGATTATCTCAACCCCTTTCACCTCCCAGTCAAACCAGCCGTGGCAGCTTTCTGTAAGGCAGCCTAAAACGAACATCTTGTCCCTTCCTGCCGGTGTCACCGCTGAGTGTCAGGCGCGGGCTTCGGGGACCCGCCACAGCTTTGTCAGCAGAATCCTGGCTGTTTTTGCACTGTGTTTTTCCTGGGTTTTTGCACTGTGGCCTGTGCCGACATTCCTGGGGGCATGTGTATTTTGCCCCCTGGAAGAAGCGGCCACTGGGGGCCCTTTTGCTGTGAAACTGATTTGAAACATTGTTACTAAAGGGCCCTGAAGGTGAAGCTACTTAAGCATCTGTGAGGCTAATAAATCAAGCCTCATCAAAAAGAGCATTAATTCAGGGTCTCTGGGTGGCTCAGTGGGTTGAGCGTCTGCCTTTGGCTCAGGTCATGATCCCAGGGTCTTGGGATCAAACCCCGCATTGGGCTCCCTGCTCAGCAGGGAGTCTGCTTCTCCTTCTCCCTCTGCCCCCCAACTCAAGCTCGCTCACTCTCTCTCTCTCTCTCTCTCTCAAATAAATAAATATATAAAATAGTGTTAACTCTCCACTGGTAGTCACCCTCGCTATTTTATCCGAAGACTATAGACTCTGATGCTGATGGGAGCTGGAGGGTAAATGAATGTCTGGACTTTCTTCATCCCTTGAGGACAAAGAACTAGTTCAGGATCATCCCCTGGCGGCCGCAGGGCTGAGCTGCCCAGAATGGTGAGTGACTGGTGGTCTGGCCACCAGTAGGGGCCATGTCTCTGACTGCTGCCCCATGGACCCAGCAGGCGGGGGTGCTCCTGGAGGCTTGCTCTCTCACTCGGTCGGAGAATCCGAGGGGGGGGGGGGGAAGCATGCCTCACATAGATACAAACGTCCTCCCGTGAAAACAAAATCTACACGAGGCATGAAGTAGCTCCATCGTCAGAAGCGAGAAATGTAAATTGTATTTTTGTTAAAGAAAAAGATGGACATGATTATATTTTGAGATCTCCCATTTCTTTAGATGAGAAAGGAAAACATTTCTTTGTACTATGTCTTGGGAAACAATGAAGTCTTTTTACAAGGGAAGATGTAAGCTATAGGCACAGTTCAAACTTTTTTCCAGTTTCTAGATTTATTGGAAAATAGACATATCTTTGAAATAATAGTAGGGATAAAAAGGAAAACAGGGTTAAGAGGAAAAAGTAATAAAATGACATCACCCTTGGTTACTAGAAAGAGGGAAACCTATCTCCTCTGACCCTTATCCTAGAACAACAAGGGTCAGAGAAATTTACATCTGAGGCCCTGGCGAGGATCAAAGGGTCCTCAATACAATTTTATGTGTGTATGTATATATGTATCTACTTACTCTCATTTCAATTATTTTAAAGAGCCCACCCAGGCATCCCCCAGTGGAATTTACTATGTTCAGGTGGTTTAAAGAAAATGTTAAAGCAATGTGGTTTCTGCCCTGAGATTTACAAGTAATTAACTCATGAGTCGCTTCCTTTGTGTTCTGCATCTGCCCTGTTCACCCAGCCAGGCCTTTGTGGTTCCTGGAAGGGCCTGGAAGAATCAGAAGCTGAAGGCAAAGGCCCAAATTCGCCCAGTCCCAACAGGAAAAATTGGTTTCAGTCTCCACCTCTCCGGGAATGTGGTTTGGTGGAGGTGGAGGGGGGATGTGGGAGGCTTGTGAAGCTCCGTATGGCAACGCGATCTGTCTCTCCAGAAGCCCGAGAGCCTCTCCACACGCCTCCCCCTGAGAAGCTCCCCCCCCATCTCCCCCCGGGCGGGCCCTACCATGGCCTTGATCCCACGAACCCAGGCCTCCAAACATTACAACTGATTTTTTTTTTTTTTTAACACCGTCAGCTACATTGTGGGGAAAAAAAAGCTTTGGGGGTTAAAAACTTGAGGAATCTTATTAGGAAGTTGGGTTCATCTCATCTCTAGTGAAAGATGCTGCTTCCACCCCAATGCTGCTCCTCCTGTGGGTCCCATACTTCTCTGGATGACTGGCTTAGGCTTCCCTATTGGCCGGGGAGGGGCTGACTCGTCGACACACATACCTGGCGTGCTCCGTGTGGTACAACGGGAAAGAGACATTTGGTCTTTGTCCATTCCTGCCACGCGGCTCATAGAATCCTGGGGATCTCCGGAGTGATGAGGGTCTTTGATATGCCAATGAGATGGCTGGGGGTCCCCCCAGATAGCCTCAGACTTGAGGCTGATCACCAAGAAGACCAAGGCATGATTAGAGGGTTGGGACTTGCAGGGTTGTGGAAATCCCTGATTTATGGCCAGTGGGCCAAGACGGACGGACTTGTGGTCGGGGACTCGTGCTTGACATCTGAAGGGAGGCCAGTCATACGGACTGAGTCCTCCGCCCGTGGGGTCTGCTCTAATTCTGGGCAGTGTCAGAATGGAATGAAATTCTCGGACACCCCGTAGGTGTTGGTGTGGGAAAGAACTCACACTTCTGGTGTCAGAAGAGATAAATGGATAAAAACAGTTCACTTGGCAGGTTATTATATTTATTCTGGTTTATTAATTTGTAACTTGCTTTCTGTGAGTTATAGTAATGTGAACCAATCTAGAAACGGACTTTCTGAGCATACGCTGGCCACATCCTAGGACCTTTGAGCTTTCCCCAGGAGACACGAGATGAGACCCAGCCTACAATAACCAGCGGGCCACCCCATCCTTTTTGTTTCGTTGGCGTGAAGATCAATGCACACAAGACAATGAAGGAATTTGCCCCAAATCATGTAGGGGTTGGTCCAATCCAGCTCCTTGATTGTTAATTCTATGCCCTTTGTACACACTATTTCTCAGAAGAAAGCAGGACCCGAGAAGGGTCTGGGCTTTTTGGAAGATAAAGCTTTTCTAACAATGCTCTATAGCATTACCTGTGCCATACACATAGAGTCTGGAATTTGCAACCTAAAAATGCTCTTCTCTAACTCTGCATCCTCCTGGCCCTGGAGAATGGGGGCTTTGTCGAGAAGCTCCTGGAACAATGGATACGGAAGTTATCTGTGCAGACAGGCTCATGGGCACCTTACAGAGACCTGTACCCCAGTGTGGTTGGGGAGAAACAGACAAGAGGTCCCAACACCCTGAGAGGGACATAGAAGTGACTTTGAGGACAGGTGGACTGAGCGGAAGAAGCCTCAGACTTGGTCACTGAGAAAGAAGAGTATAACATGCGACAACCGGAGACCCCGACAGACTCCTGCCTGGCGTCACAGGGGCCACGACTGGAAGGCCATGCCCCAAACCTGGTGAGACGGGTCACTCTCGAGAGAGGCCAGAAAGGACAGAGGGTCGCGGACTCTCTGTCTGCGGCACTTGGACACTGTGTAAAACATCCCTGAATCCAGGTCCCGCTCAGGATAAGGACAGATGGATGGAGTGAGGGCGGGGAGCACCCTAAATTGACCGGAGGAGCTAGTTATGCAAAGTAAGCAGTTTAAACTAGGAATCCAACTTCCTTTGGATTATAATCTTAGATTTCCTGTTAGACCAAATGGCTAAAGGTTGAGTTTACCAATCAAGAGGTAGACAGTGTGACCGTGTAAGTCAGGGTTCTCCTGGGAAATGAACCAATAGAATAGAATAGTTACAGTAAGAGGTGCATTTCAAGACACTGGCTCAGTGATCATGAGCGCTGGTGAGTCTGAAATCTGTAGAGGAGGGTGACATAGGATGGAAACAGGTGGGATCTCCGTGGTTTGGCCTGTTCTGACACTTCCTATTAGTGGAATCCTACAGTCAGGGCTTTCCTGTGGTGGGCTTCTTTAACTTTGCATGTCTTCAAGGTTCATGTACTTGTAGTGGTTGTCAGTCCTTTGTTCCTTTTTATTGCCAGATTATATTCCATTATACAGAGAGAACATATCTCGCAGATCCATTCACCAGTTGATGGACATTTGGGCTGTTTCCACCTTTTGGCGATTATGAATGACGCTGCTGTGAGTATTCATGCACACGTGGGGTGTGGACATAGGTTTCTGGGTCTCTTGGGTCCCTACCTCAGAGTGGAGTCACTGGGTCACATGATGACTCTGTTTCGCCTTTTGAGGACCTGCCAATCTGCTTTCCGAAGCAGCCGCATCACTGTGCACACCCACCAGCCACGTAAGAGGCTCCTCTCTCCACATCCTCCCTGGTTCTTGTTATTAACTGTCTTTTGGATTCTAGACATCTCGGTGGGCGTGCCCTAGTCTGTTTGTGTTTTTGCATGACTTACGAGCTAAGAATAGCTTTTATAATTTTAAGGGGTTATAAAATGCACACACACACACACACACACACACACACACACACACACACACATAAAGAAAATGTGTCTGAGTCTGTGGCTTCCAAAGCTAGAACATCGCTCTCCGCCCTTTGAGTTTGGTTACCTCTTTCCAATGCGGAGAAAAAGCACCTTCAGCTCTCCGCGTTTTTGCTTACTGGCCTCGAGAGAGAAGACAAAACCCTTTCCTGGTCACCTCGTCCTCCTACTGGGCTCTGCAAGTGCTCCTCGAAGATGTCCGCGGTGTAAGATTGCAGTATTCGCCCATCATTCCTGCCTTTTACAGTAGAGTCTGTCTGAGACCCTTGATGACAGAGATTGGGGTCTGTCTGGTTTTTTCCTCTTTCTGTCCTGAGTCCAGTGCTGAGCACATGCTGCGTGAATTAATGAAGGCTCAGGAGGGGAAGACAAGCCCCTTGTTGTCAGGAAGCTGAAGGTATAATTGGAACAACACAACTTACCTCCCAGGACCGCGCGGAGTTCAGTGGCTGTGGCTGAAGTGGCCATTTGAGTCCTTGAAACAGGAGCGGAAGTGACGTGTATCACTTGGGGTGGACACTCGGAGGTCAGTGTGTTTGTGCCCTGGTTCCTTCCAACGCTGTGCTGACCGCAGGAACGAGTGACCGACGGGGCCCCGTCTGCCTGTGTCACTCTGATGACCAGAACCTTGCAGACCATGTTGGACGTGCCACGGAGGATTTGAGGTCGTACAGGGCCACGGGCTCACTGATACACCCCACGTCCTGTGGGAGTTCACCCCAGGGAGGACTTGGGGTGGCTGCTGTAGGCGGCAGGGTTGACCCGGGCCCTGAAGGATGGGTAGAGCACCAGTGGGCGGAGGGCTGAGGGAGAGAGAGTTCTGGAAGGGACCTAGGTGCGGGATGGGCAGCCCCCTAATAAATTTCAACTGAGGTCGACATTTGCAAAGACCACATTCTTGCTCTAATTTTCTCCCAGCGTGGAAGCTGCTTTAGGAATAACCATTCCTCGATTTACCTCCCAAGGAAGAGATTCCATTATTGAGCAATTTTCTCGTCCGTGGCTCCTGGGTAAGCACACAATCGGTCACTCATTCAGCCTCTTATTTGACTTTGTAGCTGATCCGGGAGTAAAGTAAGTTCTGCTTTCTTTGGATTCCGAGGTCGTCCAGTCCCGCTGTGCAGAGGAGGGAAAAGGAAAACGGCCCAAGCCCAGCGTAGCCGCGGTCAGCGGTCTCTTCAAGTGAATCATGCTCTTGCCCAAAGAGCCACCCCCAGGTGACAGCAGCCGGTGGCCTGTTTTATGCACAAAACCAAGTGCTCACTGGTGAAGCTGGGCTGGAATTCTTTTTTTTTTTTTTTTAAGATTTTATTTATTTGTTCGAGACAGAGAAAGAGCGTGTGTGTGCAAGAGGACAGGTGTAGAGGGAGAGGGAGAAGCAGACTCCCTGCTGAGCAAAGAGCCCGACTCTGGGCTCGATCCCAGGACCCCGGGATCACAACCTGAGCTAGAAGCAGACACTTCACCGTCTGAGCCATCCAGGAGCCCGCGGGGCTGGAATTCTTCACCCAATTTTGAAAAGTATGTCATGTTCCTTTCCTGGGGCCGGTCACAGGCCACTGTTTTCTCTCTCACTCGCCTCGTCGCTTAGAAATAATGACACAGATCATTTTAATGCCAGGAGGGGTTGATCTCCCCAAACTGAGTTAGCACGGAGGTATTGACCAGAGTTCCGGAAAACCCCGTGCTTAGCATCGGTCCCTGCGTGTCCAGGAAAACCTGCCTTGCTCTTTCCTTGTGAGGGCTGACGGCGGCGGCGGCAGAGACGCGGGGTCTGGCTGGGCGTCCTCTCGTGGAGCGGGGCTGACGAGGGACCCGAGGAACAATGGCCACACCTGACTCACGAAATGACTAAGTAACAACCTCTTGGGCCAAGAAACGCAGGTGCAGACTGCGTTTCTTGGCAGGGAGTGTGCGAGCTGGGTTTTATGGGCTGCAGACTCCTATCAGAAGCTGATAAGAGAGGTTCTGGGTTATTGGTTCTCCGCTGATTGGAGAAAAATTTCCTAAGCCCAATGTGTGAAACAACTAAGGACGAATCACTCCTGGGCCATGTTCTCCACAAGATGATCCATCTGTTGGCATACACACACACACACAGACACACACACACGTGAACACAAACACAAGCACACGCACCTTAAACCTCATCCTTGGGGGCCCCCGGGGAATCGGGGAAACCGGACAGCTAGTGTGGGGCACCCCTCCTCGCCAATTACAACCAGAAAGTGAAATCTGGTAGAAGACATGGAAAAGACCAGCCCCGAGGGAGTCGTCATCGTAAGGAAGAAGCCAGACCGAGAAGCTTGGTCTAAGCGACAGGTGCACAAGGGGTCATTGTTGACAGGTGCGTCCTTGGGATTCCACGCCTATGAGTATCCCAGGCTCTTCATGCCAGTGGGTTGGGCCGTCTCCCGGCATCCTACCCACAGCCTCCTCGGTGCTCTGGGCACCTGATCCCTTCTGAAGAGCCCTCCCGGAGCTTGTCACCTTACCGCACAATGTCACACAGTGACTGTGCCATAGTTTCTCAGGCTACAAAGGTGAGTGTCTGACGGCAGACATTCCAGTGCTTTGGAATGTTGAAGTTCTGAATGTTTCATAAATATATTTCATGGTTGTACAACAGCCACACGAATACAGGGTTCCTGGAGGCCGGCACTCGGGTCTCGTCCATGGCGGTGGGCGCCCGCGCAGAGCAGCCTGGCCTCTCTCTCTCTCTCTCTTCCACCCCTATATTGGGATCCACGAGCAATGGAACTTCCCACGAAAGGGTCAAAATTGGTGCTTCCATTGCTTTTCTTTTTTGCAGCCCAGTCTTCACGGAAATGCATAAAATTTGAAGCTCTTAAAAACACCCGGCTACACCGCTCTTCAGGGATCTAATCTAATTATCGTGTGACATGAGCCAATTGTCATGAAGGTTATGGGGAGACTGAGTCAGCGACACTCTGGGTCCAGTCACAGGGGTTCTCCAGCTGCAGCCTCTGCGGCCCCCCGGGGCAGTCAGTGGATTTCTCTGCAACCTCTGAGCCTGGGGTGGGGTGGGCAGCACCGCCCCGCCCCCCAGGGTCGGCTGTGGGCGCTCCCCCTGTTGTCTGAGCTGTCTGCACCCCACTGGGTCTCCACCAGCACCTGTGAGAAGTCAGGCCAAAAACCGCAGCAGAAATGGGGCCGTTGGGGCCGTGAGCAGTAACGCATATTCAGCCAACAAGTTTGGGGTCAACAGCCAATCTTGAAATGGGTGAGACAGAAGAGAAGAAGGGAGGCAGGGAGGGAGAGAGGGAGGGAGGGAAGAAGGAAGGAAGGAAGGAAGGAAGGAAGGAAGGAAGGAAGGAAGGAAGGAAGGAAGGAAGGAAGAAGAGGGAGAGAGAAGACTTGCTAGCACGCATCCCAAGCATTTCCCCCCACAAACTGGTTCAGGCCAGTGAGACAGGATGTTCCTTGAGCCAAGACCACGTGACCACACAGTGCGAACAAACAGATGGTGTATCATTAACAAGATGCAACGCTCCATTCCATGGTCTCTGCAGGGTGTCAGTGACCCAGGCAATTTAATTAAAAACATAAAAAAATAAAACGTGGCAAAGGCCAAAGTTTCACCCTGCTCCAGGGCAAGTTCACCAGCAACGCCAAGGGGCTGCCCTTGAACGCAGGTCACACACCTGCCCGCGGGGGCAGTGGGAGGCGTCGGCGGCTGCCGTGTCGCCCGGTCCTGGGGTCTGCGGCCCACGGCCCACCCGGCAGTGCCAGGACAGAGTCCATCCCTCCCCTCCTCCTCGTGGGGAAGACATTTAGAGGCGGTGAGGACCTGGCCGGGGCACAGTGGCCCTGGAGCAACTGGTGGCCAGTGTCACCTTGGTCCTAAGGAGGTGCATACCAGAGCCGCGGGGGTTGGGGGGGAGCCCCAGCAGGAGCTAGGGCTCCGCGGACATAGTGGTCCCCCGGAGGCCTGCTCTGCTGTTGGCAGCATGAGGCCATGGTCAGGGCCGGGCACTCGGGGCCCAGAAGCCTCTCTCCGACCCCCTGCACCACCGGCCACTGGTGGGGGACACCTTACCGAAGTCAGCCGCAGCGTTCCCACCTGTAGGACTGTGACAGTGCTTTTGCTCTCGGGCAGAAGCGGTGGAGAGGGGAGGTAGAGGCGGCTGATGGTTCACAGTGCTTGTAACACAGATGTGGCTGCCCTGAATCGGGCCCCTTCCCCAGGGGGCATCTTCCCGGCAGGTTTGGGGGAGGCAGCAAAGCGCCCTGCGACATCCGGGGACATCCTCACCGCCAGGGAGGAGCTGCGGGAGCGTCAGAGCAGGGTATCGATGTCAGGGGACGCTCGCTCTCAAAGGCCGGTCCAGCCAGGGGTAACCCATTGCAGGGGAAGGGGGCCGACCGGGGAGGGTGGGCACCGGGGCAAGAAAGCCACTGGGGAGAGCGGGCGGGGGGAGGGGGCGGTTAGAAGGGAGGTGGGGATAGTGCAGGACTCTGCGAAGAAGGACATATAGGATTTGGGTTTTTTCTTTTTTAATTTTTTAGAAATGTATATAATCATGGGCTTCTAAGCATGGAGAGGAGAGAATTGGAAGTAATCCTAAGCACAGAGGACTTTTTTATATTTCAATGTCTATGAAGAGCACTAGCTTTCTAGACTACAGAAATTCTAAATAAAGTGTAACTTTTGGAAGTGGTGCATCTAAAAGAAGCACCAATCTGACCTCAAAGCTTCTCAAGAGGCAGGAGCAGCCCTTACACGGAAGGCTCTCGTGAGCTGCCGGGAAAGACAGAGGCGCAGAGGGCTGCGTGGAGACAGCTGTCCCAACCCTCGCATCGGCAGGTGTCCATTATTCGCTAATGGTTATTGAGCACCCATTGCATGCTCTGCTCTAGGCCCAGGGATGGTAAAGAGGACCCTGGGGGTCTCTGCCCTGTGAGGTTTCAGTGGGGGAAGGCGGACAGAAAAGCCCAGAGCTACATTGTGTCGAGAGAGTAGTTACTTTACATTAGATAGGCAGCAGATCTCTGTGTTGTTTCAACGGTGATGTGAACGATGAGAAGAATCCAGCTTTACAGAGTTGAGGAGAACCTTCTAGGCAGGCGGGAACAGCTTGTGCAAAGGTCCTGAGGTGGAAACAAGCCTGGGTATGTTTCAGGAAAGAAGGTCAATGTAGCCAGCTGTGGGGAGCGATAGTTCCGAAACAGTTCCGGAAACAGCCCATCAGAGAGGGCTTTTAACCCTGGAGAGAGGGTCTGACTGTCATTCCAGGATCATGGGAGAGCCATCACAAGGGTTTTGAGCAGGGGAGCGGTAGGATCCCCTTGTGCTTTAAGACAGCATCCTGGCTACTGCTGGAGAATGGACCGTGGCTGTCGGTAGTGGAGGCAGCGTGTCCAGGGAGGAGTCCACTGCAGAATCCGGTCATGAGCCCCGGTGGCTCCAACAGGGGTGTGGTTAAGGAGATGGACGGCAGTGGGTGACCTGGGGCACACCTTGGGGACAGGACTCGATATCAAAGACGGAAAGGATTCCAGGATAATTCCCTGGCGTGTTGTGCCTTGGAACAAATAGAAGGCGGGGTGTGTAGGAGCCTTCCCTTCTCGGGGCAGGAGCAGGTAATGATCCCGACATGGGGCGAGCTTGTTTACTTCTGGTTTGTTTTTTTTTACAGTGAAGTCTGAGCACCTGAAAGGGACAGAAAGTTCGCGATCAAGAACAGTGGTTCTCAAACGTTAGCATGTGTCAGAATCACGAGGAGATTGTGTTAAAATACATAGCTGGGCTCCACCCCCTGGGTTTCTGATTCAGCAGGTCTGGGGCGGGGTTTAAGAACGCTCGGTTTAAGTGATGCTACAATGGTTAGGGGTTATGTATTTCACTTTTCACCACGGCTCGCTTTGGCCCACATTCTCAGTTACCCGACCAACTGCAGGTCCCTGCGCCTTAGATTTTAGGAGTTCTGCTGTTCCTAAATACTTTGCAGCAAGTCCCAATAACATTCAGTAATTCCACGTGCGTATCAAAAATGGTGGTATTGCTTGAGCCAATACCGTGTGAATATCCTCATGAGACACACACATGGGCACACACGACATCAATGAACACGTTGCCTTATCAGCTTGGCATGTAAGTTAATTCAGCAAGAATTTTCGAAAGAAAGGGCATCTGATTTTTAACGCTCTATTTAACCAACTGCAGACTCGGGTCCAATACCAGACGCATTTATTAACCAACTGCTGCATAAATGTTCAGCTCTTTGAGAGATGCTAAAAAATAGTCTATGACCTGGTCCGTGTGCTTAACGAAGTCCATCTCATTGGTGGCCTAAGAGCTCTGTTCTAGATGCAAGAGCAATGTAAAATAGGCTATAAAGTGCTTCACTCATTTGACGAGAACGTGCTCTGTCTTACCTCTGTGAGTTTGCCAATTCCAGTATATGTGCTGCCGAAGGGAGCAGAGTCTGCCGGTTCTAAAATCAGCATTCCAGCTAGAATTTCTGTTGCCAACCCTGTCTACGGAAGTTTTCTCTCTCCTTCAGGTACTACTTCCTTCACGAATCTTTTTTATTTTTTCCACCCCAAAGTGATCATTTGCTTTCAGTATCTTTAAAAATATATTATTTAGAGGATGCCTGGATGACTCAGTAAGTTAAGCATCTGCCTTTGGCTCAGGTCATGATCCCAGGGTCCTGGGATGAAACCCCACATCGGGCTCCCTGCTCAATGGGGAGCCTGCTTCTCCCTCTGCTTGCCGCTCCCCCTGCTTGTGCTCTCTCTGACAAATAAATAAATAAAACCTTAAAAACCATATCATTTGATGCTTTTAAATATTGAATGTAACATATATGGTAAATAAGGTATAATATGATGAATCCTTGGACCCACGCCCAAATCAGCACCTAGAATGTCACCAGTGATTTGTGATCCTTCCTTTTCCCTATTTACCTACACTCCCCCCCAAAACCCAACTAAGTATAGTCTAAAATTTTGTGTTTCTTAAGACTTCACTTTTTTTCTAGGTTACACAATTTCTTTCCATATGTTCTTTAAATTAAAAATTTTTTTTTTTACTTATTTGAGACAGAGAGAGAATGGGGCAGGGGGGACAGGCGACGAGCAGAGGGAAAGAGACAAGCAGACTCCATGCACAGAGCCTGACCCAGGGTTCAATCACAGGACCCTGAGGTCATGATCTGAGCTGAAACCAAGAGTTGGATACTTATCCAACTGAGCCACCCAGGCTCCCTCTTATGTTCCTTTTTTTAAATGGAGGTGTAATTTGTATACAAAACAATGTGCAGGTTTTCAATGTATAGATTGAGGAATTCTGAGAAATGTTTGCACCCACAGAACCAGTCTTCCATCAGAAAATATATTTCCTACCCCAGAAAGTTCCTTGTATACCTTACCAGCCAATCCTCTCCCCCCTGCCAGAGGTGGCCGCCGCTCTTTCCTCTCCCCCGTAAATTACTTTTGCTTGTTTTAAAATTCCACATACACCGAATCATACAGTATCTACTCTTTGTGTCTAGTTTTTAAAAAATTGTTGTTCACCATAATGTTTTTGAAATTCATCCACATCATCGAGAGTATCTGGAGTTCATTCTTTTTATTGTAGAGTAGCATTTGATTCTACGAACATCCCACACTTTGTTTCCCATTGTTTCCCTATTTATTTGTGGTTGGATATGTAGAGCATCTCCTGTTTGCAGCTTTTGCAAATAACTGTGGTTGATATTCTTTTTTGTGTGCATCAGTGTGTTTAAAAATATATAGAGAGAGACAGGAGGTTTTATTTCACATGTATGTATGCTTGTTTATTACTTAGTTTTGCTGGGTTTTGAACTCCATAGAAATGGCAACATATCGTATATAATCTTATGGGACCTTTTTCCCTGACTCACACCTTGCGTCCAGGATGTATCTGTTACGATCTGTGACTGAGTTTTCAATATAGCTTTTGTGGGCAGCCATTTTGCTAAACACTCTTACTATTTTAGAAAATATATTTACAGATTCTTTTGGGTTGTATATATAGAAAATTACATCACCAGGAAATAGTAACCGTCTTATTTATTCCTTTCTGATCCTTGAATTTATTTTTCTGATTATTGCATTCATCGAGCAACATTTCTGCCTCCCCCCAGCAATGGGGGGGGGGGGAGAAAGCAGTAATAGTGGCATTGTCTTGCTCTAGATTCTAAAGGAAATACTTTGAACATATTTATATATATTTTTAAAGATTTTATTTATTTATTTGACAGCGAGATCACAAGTAGGCAGAGAGGGAGGGAAGCGGGCTCCCCGCCGATCAGAGAGCCCGATGCGGGGCTGGATCCCAGGACCCTGAGATCATGACCTGAGCCGAAGGCAGATGTTCAACCATCTGAACCACCCAGGCGCCCCAGCATACTTATATTTATACTGTGTGTCTGTAGTCTCTGTCAGGTTAAGGAAGTTTTATTGCAATCCTGGTTTACTAAAAGTTTCTTTTTTAAATCAAAATGAGGAGGAATTTTATCAGTGCTATTTTTTTTTCATGCTTGCATTGATATTATCAAAAGTTTTTTTTTTTTTTTTCCTGTTCAATTTGTTACGGTGGAAAATGCCAGCCCAGAGTTGTCCAAACTCAAGGTGAAGGTCACAGTCCTCCAGACTCTCAAGTCCGCCCCAAAATTCTGACATCTGTTGCAAGTTCAGGAGTCCCCAGGACCTCCCTTAGTCAGATGAGCCGGCTCTGTTTGGAGGGCGTGGACTCCCTAGGTTCGCTAGGGTGACTCACATACTTCGGAGAGCGCTATACTTATTATTACAGTTTTCTTTAGCAAAAGGATGCAAGACAGATCCCCCAAGGGAAGAGATACATAAGGCAGAGTCTGGAACTCGAGAGAGTTTCAGACACAAAGCTTTCGAGTCCTCTGGGAGGCATTACTCTCCCAAAGTGTGGGAATATGCAGAGTGTTGCGCATCCAGGAAGCTCACCCAAGTTTGGTGTCCAGATTTTTGATCAAGGCTTCATTACATAGGTATGATTGGTTGAATTATTGCCCACGTGGTTTTGACTTCAGTTTGCAGCAACACTACTGCTCTCCACCCCAGCCCAAGTCGGGCTGATTTCAAGTGGCCCAAAGCCCCAACTCTGTAATCACATGGCTGGTCTTTTTGGCAAGAAAGGTCCCCAGCGTGAGTTATCTTATTGGGTAAACTCTCAAGGGTGGCCCATGAATAACAAAGACACTCTTCTTACTCAGGAAATTTCAAGAGTTTAGGGAATACTTCCCAGGAACTGGAACAAAGGCCAGATCTCTCTTTGGGCAGAGTATTTCTTCACGAGGCAACGACACTCAGAGGTCTCCTGAGGTCAACCCAATCTTGCACTCTTGGAATAATTTAACGTGGTATTTTAAAAACATGGCTGGATCTATTTTGCTAATTTTTTTTTAATTTTTCTAATTTTTTAAAAGATTTTTTAAATTTACTTGACAGAGAGAGAGAGCACAAGCAGGGGGATCAGGAGAAGGAGAAGCAGGCTCCCCACTGAGCAGGGAGCCCAATGTGGGTCTTGATCCCAGGACTCTGAGATCGTGACCTGAGCCCAAGGCAGACACTTGACCAACTGAGCCACCCAGGTGCCCCTATTTTGCTAATTTTAAAAAGGATTCTGCACCAGTATTTATGAAAGAGATTGACTTGTGATTTCCATTTTCCTTACTGACCTTGCCTGATTTTGTAAATTAAGATTACATTGAGTTTATAGAATGAGCTGGGGAGTGATGTCTTTTTTCCTGCATACATGAAGAATCTTTTTTAGATTGGAATGATTGGTTCCATGAAAATTTGGGAAAACTGACCTGTGAAACCATCTGAGCTTAGTGTTTTGCTTTGGTAGGACTTTTAATACTGTTTCAATTTTTAAAATAATTGTAGGACTATTCAAACTTTCTATTTCTTCTCGAGTCAGCATCGATAAATTGTATATTTCCAGAAATATGTCTATTTTATCTAATTGTCAAGTATATCAGTATAAAACTGTTTACTCATTCCACTTTTTAATTTCTGCTATATTTGTAGTAAATACCTTCTGTTGGTGTTTAAATATTGTGTTTAAATATTTGTGCCTTTTTTTTTTCTTAAGCAGTATCATCAGAAATTAGTCTGATGGACCAGCATTTGGCTTTGTCAGGTCTTTCAAGTGTATGGCATTCCCCCCTCCCCACCTCATTCACGGATGCCTGCTCTTTTTTATTATCCTCTCCCTTCTATTTCTTTGGATGGATGATGTATTTTTTTCTCTGAATGTTTTTAGGTGGAGTTAGTTCATTAATCTGGAGCCTTAATTCTTTGCAAAATTAAGTATTTAGGACTATGCATTTCCCTCCCAGTGTCCCTTTCACCGTAACACACAAGTATGTGTTTTTCATTATTACTCTAAATATTCCTAAATTTTCATGATGATTTCTTTTTGGAGTCATAAATTATCTAGAATTCTATTTTTAAAATTCCAATATATGAAAACTTCCTATCTTCTTGTTATTGACTTCTACTTAATAATATTGTGTTTAAAGAATGTAATGGACAATGGACGTGATACTTATTTTTTGACATTTGTTGGGATGGACTTAATGACCTACTACATGGCTAATTTTGGTAACCGTTTCATGTGTGTTTAAGAAAAATGGGTATTCTCTGATGGTTACATTCAGGATTTTACATTTGTCCATTAGATCACAGCTGTCCCAATATATTTATTGAGTATTTTTTTGTTGCTCAGCTTAGCAGTAATTGAGAGAGAACTATTAGTAGATTTGTCAATTCCTCCTTCTATTTTAAGTTTTTACTTATATGGTGTGAAATTTTTTTTATTAGGTACATATACACTTGGAATTCTTATGTCTTCCTGGTGAATTGAAAATTTTATCATTATATAGTAAAATTTTTGGTCTTAGAATCTATTTTTTGTTCCATTGATATGTTCATGCCAGTTCTCCTTCAGTTAATATTTTCCTGGCATATCTTCTTCTATTCTTTATTTTTATGGTTTTCCACATCTTTTATTTATTTATTTATTTGTTTGTTTGTTTGTTTGTTTATTTACATAGAATGTATTATTTGCCCCAGGGTACATGTCTGTGAATCATCAGGCTTACACATTTCACAGCATTTGCTATAGCACATACCCTCCCCAATGTCCATAACCCTACCCCCTCACCTCCCAGCAACCCTTAGTTTGTTTCATGAGTTTAGGAGTCTCTTATGGTTTGTCTCCTTCCCCATCCCATCTTGTTTCATTTCTCTCCCCCACCCCCCACGACCCCCTGCCCTGCCTCTCCAATTCTTCATATCAGAGCGATCGTGTGATAATCGTCTTTCTCTGACTGACTTATTTCGCTTAGCACAATACCCTCTAGTTCCATCCACGTCGTTGCAAATGGCAAGATTTCGTTTCTCTTGATGGCTGCATAGTATTCCATTGTGTATATATACCACACCTTCTTTATCCATTCATCTGTTGATGGACATCTAGGTTCTTTCCATCCTTTGGCTATTTTCCACATCTTTTTGCTTTTGGTGTCTCCCAAACAGGATTTCTCCTGGTATAATAATGTCTTCCCTTTAACAGATAGATTGAATCCACTTATACTTGGGAGGATAATGAATATTGTGATACAGTTTTCCACAATCTTCACCAGGCAGCATTGGAGAACACGAGTCCCAAGATGACATACCTTTGCCAGTAATCAAAGCCAGTGGTCTGATGACTCAGGTATGTCGATTGTCTCTGACTCTTCCTCAATGGTGGTTCTTTTTATTAAGTTTTGCGTCTTGAAAAAAATGCTATTTTCTCATTAGGCATAGGGTTAGAGCCAAATCTTTGGGAAATTAATGAATGCACATAATTTCTCAAAGCTTTTCTCAGGATAGTCTAAGAGGCACCAGACTGTTTACGGGAACGCATGGGCTTTAGGGCCGGGTAGAACTGGGTTCCTAATCTTTGCTCTGCCATTTTCTAGCTGTGTGATTTGGGGTATGCTCCTTAATTTCTCTGAGTCCATGTCCTCATCTGGAAATGAAGAATAATAATCACAGCTGCCTCCCCAAGACATTTACCACGCAAACAGAATATACCTGGTATATAGCAGGTGCTTGGTGAATATCCGTACTCTTTCTTCTTTGAGGCCGTGGCCTTGATGATATCAAGAACACTTTGCAAATACTACAAATAAGATGTGTCAATGTGATTATCACTTATTAAAATCACTTTTGTTTCCTGAGCAAGGTGATTCATCTCAACCAAAAGGAAGATTTGTGCTGTTCTGGACGACAAAGACTTTGCAAAACAATGATCGATTGCTTCATTTCATCAGCCTCTTCTTTGCCGGTCAGGATGTCAGTCTCCCTTGGCATCAATTTCAGGTAATCACTGAGCTTTCTGAAACTTTTTGTTTGCTTATTTATTTTCGGGCAGATGGAGTGTGACTTAGGTAATATGATTGTATTCTCAGGAATTCACAGAGATGAAAACACAGATCTGAAATGATGCCAGGACAGGACCTAGGCGTAGAAAATCATGAGAATGCTCAAGCATTCAGAGCGTGTACCTAGGGAGGAACGTAGACCTGTTCTCTTCTCTGGGCTTTTTGACCCATCCAATGCTGATAAAACAGGTTATCCATCATCTCTCACAGATCTTGTCTTGCCGCTTTTGCCTCATTTTTATCATCATCAAATATTTTGAGCGTCTGTAGGTGTTAAGGGTTAAATAGTTTTTATGTGATTGGGTCATTTGGCCAGAAGGTATTTGAGTATCACTGTGTTCATGCTCTTCAGCACTTTGGAGCCTAGTATGGAATCTCAAAGGACAGATGAGATGGAGGAAAAGTGAGAACATGTCAAAAACGAGGCCATACCTGTGAGTTTTCATGCATGCCATGGTGTGGCCAAGGTGGAGACATGGGGATAATCAGGATAGGTTTACCAGTGAGGCCGATAGCGCATAGAATCTCGTACCAGCAACCAATGCCACTTTCTGGCTGTGTGATCTCGGGTGAGTAGCTTCACCTCTCTGTGCTTCTTTTTCTGTTGTTGTTGTTGACTGCTAATAGAGGATGATGGTAGCTGTTTTGCAGGGTAGTTGTAAGGATTAAGTCACTCATATAGATAAAGCCCTTGCTGAAGCCTACAGCTCCCCAACCTTTGTGCAGAGCACATAGACTCCATCCACATGGGTGCCAGACCTATTGATTCCAGGTTCCAGGCACCTGGCTGTGAGCATCCCCACGTCCCCATCCGTTTACTCCAGTGAAGAGTGTAAGTCTCCGTACCTCCCCGTCTGTCACGCAGCCAGTGATGGAAGGGATTTGGGGATTCAGATCAAATACACCCCGTTGAACCAGAAGGCGGAGTGTCGCTCACTGTGGAAAGTGGGAGTGAGCACATACGATTCCTTAAGCTGCTCTCTCTATCTTTGTGTATGTTTGACGATTTCCACCATTAAAGTCATTAAACATTTTTTTTAAAGATTTTATTTATTTATTTATTTGACAGAGAGAGAGAGAGATCACAAGTAGGCAGAGTGGCAGGCAGAGAGAGGGGATGAAGTAGGCTCCCTGCTGAGCAGAGAGCCTGATGCGGGGCTTGAACCCAGGACCCTGAGATCATGACCTGAGCCGAAGGCAGAAGCTTTAACCCACTAAGCCACCCAGGTGCCCCTAAAGTCATTAAACATTTGTTCAGATAATTAAAATCCCTTATGTAGGGTAAAGAATGATAGGGAATTATGATTAACTCTGTTCCTTATATTCTTACAAAATTTTGTAAGCCACGCAGAAGGTCTCTACTCCAGTCTCTTATTTCTTGTTTACCTGATTTCTCTCTTTTCTTTCATTTTGGGAAGAGAGTTCATTAAAACCAATACATCATGAGTTAAGTGTCATTGATACCAGTTAATACTAAGAGCAGCGGCAGCAAATACTTACACATTTATACTTTCTATAGGCTGGGCACAATTTTAAGCACCACAACCCAATGGGAGTAGGGACTCTATTATCCCCATTTTATGGATGAGGAGACCGAGGCCCAGAGAGTAACTTATCCAAGTTCATGCAGAATCAGCATTCAAACCCAGGCCATCTGGCTCCAAAGTTCATGCTTTCTGATGACATAGGGTTGCACCAGCATTGAGACTTAGCTCTAGTATTTGCCCCAAACCTGCCTTTTGTCTTTGGCAAGGGAGCCAAATGCCTGCCTCCATCCACACCGTTTCTAACATCCTTGACCTTGAGTGTGTGATCGCAAAGGTTGTCACCATAACTCATCAGCTCCATGTCGGGAATATAAACAGGAATATAATTAGAATGTTGTGTTAATATTAATGTATTCCCTTTCAAAATATGGGTAAGCATTTTAGAGGTTCCTTGGAGAAAATATCTCCTACATGCTCTTTATCTTAAAATTCCAACAGCTGAAGAATCAATGCATGATTGTTATTGCAAGAAAAAGATACTGTAGTAATTGGTAATGTGAGAGATGTTAATTTTGTATGCAAAATAATGATTAAGTACACTCAAAAAATAAATAAATAGGGAAATAGGTTGACACTTAATATGAATAGGGAGAGAAGAGCCTTGTAAGGGTCACTTAAAATGTAAATAATCATACAAGGCAGAACAAGAGAGATCAGATCGTTTTGTAATTCTCATTGTGGAATTCTTCGGTGACTTGCATTCATAACATGAAGCACGATATTTAAGGGCTGTATTTCATTTATAGTAAAATCTACCTAGGTGATGAATCTTTCAAGAGAAGCCCCATCTGGGAAGTCTCCACGTCTTGCGGGGTGAATTACATGGAGAACATCAAAGTCTTACATGAGAAAAAGTCCCTAAGCGCATGTATAATATGTTAAAGATATATTGTCTTCTCTCCGAGCACATAAAAAGTGTGAATAAATGAAGTAGGTGTTAGAGCAAAGAGAAACATTATTTGTTCCCCCATCAGCAACTGTAGGTGAGCCCATTGCAAACGTACCTACAAGAGAGATACAGTTGTTAGCACTGAGAAACTCTTTCCATGCTGTAATGTTAAGCCTTTAAAATATGACGATCAAAGTTTAAAAGTTCCAACTCTTGAATATTTAAAATAAAATTCCAGATGTTCTGTTGTATGCTAGAAGTTTATTTTATGAGCATTATTTACGTTAGGGCCAATACTGGTTTTTAATAACTGAACCTTCAACATCTGGCCCAGTATGCACGGACTCTTTAGGAGCAAACATTTCTGTAAACCAGGAATGAAATTTAACAGTATCTTAAAAATTATAAAATTTGGTAGAAAATTACAAGACAGAAGTTATAGAAGAAAATGCCATCATTCCCATTTGGAATAGGGAAGAACTAGATCCAAGGTAGAAAGATAAAGAACATGGGACCAGGGATGAGCACAGGCTGAGAAACATTGGCATTACGAACAACAATGACTAGTGTGTTTAGAGGGTAATCATATTACCTGTGTATTACATCGGTCAAACATTTATGAAATGTCATCCCAGTAAGTGTTGACAAAGACATATAGACACTGGACAGGGTGTAGACTGATCATAATTTTTTTTTTTTAAGTGAGTGAACAAGCCAGAATTGTCTCATTAATAAAACAGTTGACTAAAAGGCATCCTGATTACTTTATCAAGAACGAGAAGGGTTCTTAACAGAAGAACGCAACATATGACCTCCATTATTATCTATGGAGGTCTGAAAAGGAGGAAAGACTTTTTAAATAAAATTGTGCTTCATAAGGAAGGTTTGAAAGATTTGAAGCCTCCATAAATCAATCAATCCAAAGATGTTTAGTGAGTTCAGATCATTTGTCAGGCATTACGTTGGGTGATGGGGGCAAATGTGGACATTTGGGTGAGAAAATGGGGAAAACTCTTGTCTTAGATGTTGGCCCCATAGGCCTTGGGTGCAAGCCTGTGAGCCCATCTCAGACATACTGCGATACAGGGAACATGTAAAAATCATACTGACTACTGAATACGGGGTGAAGGGAGGGAAACCTGAAAAAAACGGATGTTAAATATCTGTGAAATGCAACATTTTTCATTTATAACTCATAGTTTGTAAAAAAAAAAACAAACTCATCACACTGGAGGGGTACTTGGCTGGCTCGGTCAGCAGACCATGTGACTCTGGATCTCAGTATTGTAAGTTTGAACCTCACGTTGGGTGTAGAGATTACGTAAAAATACAATCTTAAAAAATAAAAAACTCATCACATTGGAATGTGACCTGTAGGCTATCTAATTTCTCCCCTATCCAAACTCCCAAGTTTGCATGGTGTTTGCTGAGAAAGTCATAGCCGATTATAAATGAGTTATGCGTAGCCTAATAATTTCAAAAACAAAATTATAAACTTTGTTTCAGATATTTTCACAGAAAGAAGTACAGTTCATGTAGGGCTCTGGCCCATGCCCCATAACGATGTGGGGTGGAATCCCCATCTGCAGGAATCCTTAGACCTAAGGGTTTGAAAACAAGTGCTGAAAAGATAAGAGACTTATTTTGTTTTCCTGGTTACACAGATACACAATTTTGGCATACTTCAGAAGATCCGCACTCCATTCCTTCCTACAGTAGATAATATCCCATCACTAGGATAGACCACATTTTACTTACCCACTCATCAATTGTGTATAGACCCTTTGTATTGTTCCCCTTTCGGCTGTTATGCAGAATGCTCCTATGAAATCTGTGTACACCTTTTTGGCTGGACACACCCTTTTATTTCTCTGGGTTATACACATAGGAGCGGAATTGCTGGGTCATAGGGTTACCCTGTGTTTAATAGCCAGACTCTGTTCCGAAACAGCTGCACCAATTTACATTCCCACTGGCAGCGTAAGAGAATTCCAGTTCCCCCACATCCTCACCGATGCCTAGCCCTCCTAGGGAGGGCAAAGTGGCAAATAAGTAGATTTTTTTTGAGAAAGAGGAAGAAAGGAGCTGAGATCGTTCAATATGCATGTTTTTGTCTATTACTTTTTCATGTAACATTTCATGGTAGATAGCCCCCCATGTCAGCCAATGCGATCGTTGTTGATGCCTGCATGGTGTTGCATCAGCAAAGAGCCCAATAATCATGGCCCTGGTCCCTTTTGGAGGGACACTGCTCCTGCTTTCAGGTTTTGTAACCATACACAGCACTGCAGTGACCAGCCTCATACCTGTGTGTATCTTTGTGCGCTTGTCCCTGGATTTCTCCTGCAGGCTAAAATGGGGACCTTTCTAAGATCTTTGATAAATATTGCCAAATAGCTTTCCACAAGGAACCTACCAGTGTATTTTCCACCTCCCCCATACCCTTATCCACAACGGCTCCCATATTTAAAATTTTTAAATGTAATTGTCTAAAAAAAAATCCCGTTTTAACTCGACTATCTTTGATCACTAATGTGATAAAACACCTCTTTGTAACCTATCAGCCATATTTAGAAAACTGGCTAGTCACAGTCCTTGTGATAAAGACAGATTTTTTTTTTCTATTGGAGAATTCCTCTTTTTCTATGGATTTAGAAGATGTCTTTATAATTTAAACTTTATTTTTTTTTAATGTTTGCAGAGAATATGCTTGTCATCAGTCTTTAACTTTGATTATGGTATTTTTGCATTCAGAAGTATAAATACTTATGTTATTCGAATCTCAGGATTTTTAAAATTACGGTTTCCTGTCCTGGTATAGAAAGCTTTTCCTGACATAACAATATTTATTTGTGCTTTCATCAAATATTATATTTTTAAACATTAACTCTTTAGTCATTTACAATTTACTTTTGTATAAGACAAGAGGTAGGGATCTAGCTTTTTTCTTTTTCTCTTTTTCCAAATCTTGAATCTGTTATCTCAAAACTATTAATTAAATAATCTTAAAATAATAAAACATTCTATCTTTTGTCATATACTTAATTCCCCCATTCACACAGGTCTGTGTCTAAGATTTTCTTCTCTGTTATTTATTATTTTAGTTACTGTATCTTAAAACTGGGGCTTAAAACCTTTGGGGCAAATTCCCTTTTAGTACTACTTTTCCATAAAATGAAAATAAAAAAGTTTTTGCTATTCTTTTTTTTAAAGATTTTATTTATTTATTTGACAGAGAGAGAGAGATCACAAGTAGGCAGAGAGGCAGGCAGAGAGAGAGGGGGAAGCAGGCTCCCTGCTGAGCAGAGAGCCTGATGCGGGGCTTGATCCCAGGACCCTGAGATCATGACCGGAGCCAAAGGCAGAGGCTTTAACCCACTGAGCCACCCAGGTGCCCCTTGGTTATTCTTCATACATTTGTTCCAAACAAATTTTAAAATAATTCAGTCCATTAAAAAAGAAAACCAAAGTGAGAAATCCTAATGGGACTTTGGATTCCTTGTGCTGTACTAATAGGTTAATTTGGGCAAGCAACGTGTTAGTCTAGTCCTGTGCAGGTAATCAGTAGCTCAGTCAAACTGGGAAATCCTGGCGGAACGTATTTGGCAAAGTGTGGGACGTGCACTGGAGCTGGGCACTGAGGCACCTGCCTCCCACTGGTCAAACCGGATGGAGCCAGAGGGCAAAAGATCAGCAGGATGGGGAAGGAGGGAGACTGAGCCTCAGGGGCAAAAGGAACAGGACTAGCCTTGCAATATCAGGTCATTTGCATAAAACGCATTCAAAGTTGAAAGGAGAAACTTAAAAAAAATTATAAGGGAGATTGCTTTCCCAGGATCCCACAACTTTATGGAATCCTGATTAGCCTGGGGCTGGGGGCCCTCGCTATGGGCTCTGAGAGCCCTTTGCTCTCCCCAGTCACGTCTGCCTTCTTTCCTTAGGGTTGCCAAATTCAACAAATGGAAATGCAAGACACCCAGTTATATGTGAATCTCAGATAAACTCGGCGTGGTTCCTTAGCAGAATACGCTTGCAGTCTTTCATCTGGCAGCCCCATCGTCCATCCTGGCCTGGGCTCATGAGAGCAGGTACATTGCCCCCCTGCCCTAGAAAAAATTCAGGGAGTATTAGGCCCTTCGTTGAACAGAAGCTTGAAAGGCACTCAGTTGGGTCCCTGGTCACTTGTTTAGATCCAATCAAAAATGGGTGTGTGCGTATATTTTAAAGCTGCATTCTAATTTTTCTCCGGCGGTCCAGGGAGATGATGGGAGAGGGTGTGTGAGACGGAAGCAATCTCTCCAGGAAGGCTGATACCCCCTGGCCGTGGTGGATGCACCCTTTGCTGAGCCATATGTGACTCCCTGCATCAGTGGACCTCCTCCGCCCCTGCAACCTCAATGCCTGGGTCCCTGCACTGGCGGGGGAGCGAGCAGTTAGAAGGGTCTAGAATCATCCGGGATACATTTGTTGGGTTATTTCAGTGGAAAATCAGGAGGAGGGGGAGTCAGTATGTGAGTAATTCTGGACATGCCCCCTCGCCTGTGTCTGTAAAGACCGTAACTTCGGATGACCAGGGTTTCCATGGAAGCCCACTTGGGGGAAAGGTTGGACCTGAGCATCTCTGCGACTTCTTCCTCCTGCAAATATCGTCTTTGAGGGGAGATAGCACGGGTCTCGCTCAGCCAGCTGGCTTGAGTATAGCATCTAATGAGCCCAAATCCTAGTTTGAACACCCTTCTATGGCCGAGACACTCTTCCTTCCTCTGGATCTGTGAATAGCCGGTATATGTTCTAATTTCAAAAAGTAAACAGAGAATCCGGAAATTAAGGAGAAAAAAAAACCGCATCACACCTGGACAAACAAAATCGAAGCAGATGGTCCCCAGAACAAAGATCAGCCATGCCGTGTTCCTATAGAAAAGCTAAAGCATTGTTCAGGGGGTCATGACGAGCCGATGACCATCTCCCCTGAGAAGCGGACAAGAGGAAATCAGTTAAAATCGCAACAGGAAGTTTACATTATAGTGAAAAATAAATCCACCCGCAGGAAGCAGTCCCTGATGTTATTGGCTCTGGGAGGACATACATGTTTTCGTACCTGTTCCCCCAATGACATCGAGATTCTAGCGAGTACATCCTGCGTGGGCTCAAACCACAGCGCTTTGAAGTTCAGAGAGATCAAAACCTCTTCAAACTCTGTTTATGAACCAGCTTCTCCGATGAAAACTTACACGACGACATGAACCCTTGCCTGAGCAAACTTGGCTCAGGTATCCTGCCCTATTTGGTGTCGCTTCTCGAAAAGGCTCCTTTGGCATTTATTAGACATGACATCATGCTCTCTTTTATGAACTGAAATTATGAAATATCAAGAAACAAGGACTTCAATATATGGGACTGGGGCAGGCGTGAGATGGGTAGATGGATGAATGAACTTCCGATGATGACAGAAGTGGGCTTAGCCACCCAGCCCATTCCTTGTTTGGACAGTGACTGGTCCATTAGAGTTGTTTTGGAAGCAACTAGAAATAGAATCAATTGCTGTTTGTGGCAATAGAAGAAAATATATGTCTTGGGCTAGGAAATGAGAAATCTAAGAGGCAGCACCCAACTCGGGAGTGTGTTTTAAACTGGGTTGAGCTTTGGAACATTTATAGAAATAAATCTATTTTCTAAAAACTGTATTGTGAGTTTTTAAATCCTTTCGATCAGGAACATGAAAATACAGAGCTGCCCAGAATTGGCCTTTAGTTTTTCCAGGGCAGATTTTGGCAGAGGCTTGTGAGAGATCCCAAGGGCTATTGCACTGACATCGGGGCACCCCGGGGTGGGACCCCAAGCAGCCCTAGGGTCCTTGGGGACTATTGCACTGACATCGGGGCACCCCGGGGTGAGACCCCAAGTAGCCCTGTCCTTTATTCTCTTTCATTATCACTCCAAATATGCAAGATGAGCATTGGTATTGATGAATTACTCAGAAATAAGGAAAAAGCCATTAATGGATTGGGTGTCTATTACGCTCCCCCTGCCAGGCATCCGGGCACCACAGATGGGACCATCCATGTCCCAGGTCGGAGCAGTGCCTGATTCCAAGGACTTTTGAGAAAACTGGAAGATGAAACAAATATTTGCGAAAAAAGATCAGAGCTGGCAGAGGAGGGGATTGCTTTGGAGTTTGTTGTTGAGTTACAGGAAGTTGGGCTGGTCACAAATGTCGCTGGACGGCAGGTGCACAGACTGGGGGACATGGGCCCGGGTGGGAGGCCATCGTAGCAATCCTGGGGGAGGTTCTGAGCACTGGAGAAGAGAAGGAGATGCAGAGGAGCAGATCAGAGGAAGAAAGAAGAAGATCTGGCTGCAACTTGGATGAAGGGAAGGAGGAGAGGGAGCTGGAGCCTGGGGGGAGGGCCGGGGGGTCCCAGACCCGGGGAAAGTAAGATCGCTGGGACAAAGGGGGAAAGGCGATTTGGGATTGGGCATCATAATTAACAGTGGGGTACCCAGGAGATGTCCAGTGCCAAGCAATTCTGCATGCGGGATTGGCATGATTGACCCAGCTGGTGAGGATTTAGGAGCCATCCGCCGGAAATGAAAAGATGGCATCAGGATGAGTGGACTCAAGGAATGAGCTCCAAGGACCCAGGCTTTCTTTTTCCTTCTCTCTGATCCTCCCTCCCTCCCTCCTTCCTCCCTCACTGCCTCCTTCCCTTCCTTCCTTCCTTCCCTCCTTCCTTCCTCCTCCCTCCTTCCCTTCATCACTTCTTCCCTCTCATTCCTCTTTCTTCCTTTCCTCCGTCCTCTCTCTCTCTGTCCCTCTCTCTATTCCTTTCTTTCATTTAGTGCACCTATTTTTATCCCTTTTCCACCTGTACCCCCTCCTTCCTGCCAGCAATCCCATTAGTGTATTTGAGGGGGGTTATCTGGTTTTTATAATTTGTTGTACTGCTATTTAAGTTCATATATTTTTGGTGACTTTGTATTTTAGAATAATTCAAATTTCCCGAAAAGATGCAAGACTAGTACAAGGAACTCCCATAGGCCCTATACCCAGATTCACTCATTCACACTTTGCCTGTTTGCTATATCGTCTCTTTCTCCTTCCAGCTCTCTCCACACACAGACACACACGCACGTGCATGCACACATGCACACACACACACGCACACCCAAACACACACACACACACACACACACTCACACGTGCATATTTTCTCTGAACCGTTTGAGAGGAAGTAGCAGGCATTGCGTTCTGTGCCCCGCAGTGTGTACTCCCTAACTAGAACGTTCTTGTGCCCAACCACAACACAATGGCCCAAATCAGGAAACTTCGCATAAACAGAAAGCTGTCATCCAGTCCACAGTCCATCCCCTCTCCATCTCGCGGGCGCCCTTGTGCCGCGGTCTAGCCTCGGCTCGGCGCATAGCAGGTGCTCAGCAAAGCACTTGCTGGAGACGGAGTCTGGGCTGGGGCAGCAATGCTGGGTCATATCCAAGGTGGTGGGGGCGCCCAGGAGAAAGGGAAGGCTCCCAAGAGCGCGTGTGGAGCTGACAGATCACCTCACCAAGGCCCTCGGTTATGCAACCCCACAGGCAGGGGTGCGCGGCACCCTCGAGGGGAGTCCCCCCTACGGGTTCAACTTCCCTGGGCCAAACGCTGGGAGATGGAGAGAGGTAGTGGAGGTCCAGCAAAAGGCTCCGATGACAGGAGCTGGGCATTCGCGAGGAGGAAAGCCGCAGGTGGGTCAGAGGATGACCTGGTGGGGCGGCCAGCCCTGTGTTCCCTCCCTCTCTCCGGGGCTCCTGTGACCTGGGAGCTGGGGGAGGACCCCCGAGGGGCTGGTGAATGAGGAGGGGACCCTCCTCATTCAGGGCAGCGAGGTGGAGACAGGGAGAGTCCAGGTGCCCAGGAGGGCCACCTGCACGCTGACTCAGTGCCCCTGTTGATTCAGGAGAAAGTTCATGCCCTCAGTAAACCAGCGGTTGTGACCCAGGAGGGCGGGGGCACAGAGGTCCAAGGCCAGAACCTTTGGCCCCGGCTTCGTGGGCTGCGCACGGCAAGGCAGGAGGAGGAAGGAGCGAGAGGTAAGCCCAACTTGGCTGTGCTCCAGAGGCCTGGGGAGCTCAGCCTCGGGGAGAGAGGGGTCCCCGGAGCCAGGTCTGGAGGCCATTGGGACCCCACTTGTTTCTGTCGCCCGATTCCAAGGGATGAAGGACCGACCGGAGGGAGGAGATGCCATTGGTCCCAGTTAATATTTAAAACACCGGGAACGCAAACTGTGTCTGAGGCAAACACCAATTTTTCTTTCTGAGCTTAAAGAACCCAGGCTGATGGGCCCCTCCCCGACCCCAAGCCTGACTCCAGGGGGCGCTGCTGGGACCATTCGGCCCAGAAGGTACACTCGGTAGTCCCCAGAGACCTAGAGAGGGAGGGATCACGTGACCTTCTAAGCACCCAGGGTCTTCCTTCAGGGGCCGCGCTGAGGATGAGCGGCAGACCCACATCCTGGGTGTCTGTTTGCCGCCGTGGGGGCAAACCATTTCCTTCCCAAACCCCTTCTTGAGTCCGAGAGGTCTGAGCTCCTTACAGTGGCCCCTGGAGGGGGGTGGGGTGCTAAGAAGCTTTTTTGTTCTAGGCTCCAGGAGGGAATGAAATGGATTGTCCATTGGCGAGGGAGGCTCATCCCAAGTGACCCAGCAACATGGCCGAAAGCTTCTGTGGAGGGGGGACCCCGTGGGGCTTTGGGACGGGGCCCGGGAGCGGAGAGAAGGGCACAGAGGGTCTCTGGGGTCAAGTCCTTGGAGAGCGCTGGAGAGCTGGCATCCACTGCTCAGCCTGGATTCTTGGAGGAGCCCCTGGGAGGCACGCAGTGCCCTACGAGTGACGAGTGACCCATCTGCCACCTGCCTGGCCCTACAATGCTCAGAGCCGGGTCCCCTTTGGTTTGGGAACATTATGTGACATTTCTACCACCAAGAGCTGTGGACCGAAGTCACTCCTTCCTGAAACAGCTGGGAGGACTCCCAACACGTGCCCTGAATTTTCACTGATTTATTCTTGAAATGCTCCAGTCTTTTTTTTCCCAACATTTTTAATGTTTTATGCTTTACTTTTCTTTGTTGTTTTTTTTTTTAATTACGAAAGACTGCACCACGCACAGAAATAGACTCGTCCCCGCCCACCTTCTCCGGAGACCAACCTGTGGGTATACTTGTGCCCACTCTACCCCCCTCTACTTCCACCTGCTGTTATTATTTTTATATGTAAACTTCTCAACGAAGTCTGAAAATACAGTGAAGTGCACAAGTCCTCCCTCTCCAGCTTGATGAACTTTTGCATTCTCTTGCATCATTTCACTGCGCGCCCGCCGCATTATTTCAGCTCTCTCGTTCACCCTCACATTTGCATTTTTATGATGGTGGGAAGCACATAGCGTTGGGCTCACCGTCCGCGTCATTTCTACGTATGCAGCTCAGTAATGTTCAATATACGCACAATGTGGGGCAGCAAGCCTCCAGAACTTTCTCATCTCGCAACGCTGAAAAACTCCATTCCAGTCCTCTTTAACAGGAGTCACTGGGGAGCTCAGCTGTCAGATCTACATAGAAAAAGATGTGTGCCCTCATCTTACAGTGCGGTACACACTGCGGAAGGCAGGAAGGAAGGACACATGGGCAGTGATTTGACATCCGGCGGCCGGAGGCTCTGCAAACAGGAGGCCCCGAGTCACTGCCTCCCCGGGCACACCCTCGATGCATGGTGATTATGGGCTGGACAGCACGTATAAAGTGAGGTCAGGTCACAGCTCTGTAGCCTTTGTGACTGTCACCTTTGCACACTTGGAGTGACTTTTCACTTGATCCCATGGCAGTCTGATAGCATACTTGGGTTTGAAAAAAAATGGAGAAAGAAGCTGCCTTGTGCATTTCTGAAGGAAGCACAGAAGAACTAAGAACTTTTGCCACTTTGCAAATTTAACTCAAAGGTCTGACTCCCCCCGGGCTGCGCTTAGCTCTGGGAATGGCTGGGAGAGAGACTGCAATCCCTCAACCCGATTCTTTCGTTATTATTTACCTTCTATGTCCTCTCTTTCAAGAATATTTTTTTGACATTTGCCTTCTGGCAGAGCTGGGACCAGGGAGTGGGAGTTGCAGGGAGATGGACTTGGCTGAATACAAGGAAGAATGTTCTTAGTCAGAGCAGTCCAAAAATGGAACGGCCTGACTCAGAACACAGCGTGTCCTCGGCCTGGGTGAGGTCCTGCTGAGGTCCCTGCAGGGGATCGCTGCCCGGGGATCCATGTGTACAGAAACCAGCGATGGGGGCGCCTGGGTGGCTCAGTTGGTTGAGCAGCTGCCTTCAGCTCAGGTCATGATCCCAGAGTCCTGGGATCGAGCCCCGCATCGGACTCCCTGCTCGGCCGGGGTGGGAGGGGTATCTTCTTCTCCCCCTGTGTTTGTGCTCTCTCTCTCTTTCTCTCAAATAAATAAATAAATAAAATCTTTAAAAAAAGAAAGAAAGAGAGAAACCAAGGATCGCCACCAGTCTGAGCACCTCCTATGTGCCAGCTCCATTCCAAGCACTTTCGGATGGACTAATTCCCCGTTCCAAGCCCTATGAGAAGGGTCCCGCTATCACGTCTCATGGGCCCCATTTTACAGGTGAAGAAACTGAGACACACCAAGGCTTCGTGACCTGCCCAAGCTGACGCGGCTGGGAAGTGGGGGAGGCAGGCTTAAAGCCAGGCTGCCCGACTCCCCTGCTTGTAACCTCGCTGGGAGTCCGGCGGAGGGGGGGGGCGGGGGTATTCCTTGCCCCAGCTCGGTGACCGGCTCTTGTGTGCTAAAAGGACTTTGCAAGGCAGTTGACTCAGCGTAAAACATTCTGGTGGAAGTCAGGAGGGCCGCCACATCCCAGAGGCAAGGCCCCATCGGTCAGCAAGTAACCAGGGCAGGGTTTGCTCGGGGTACAGGGAAGGGGAAACTGTGCCACTTCGGGGCCCACGCCCCCAACCTTGGCATCCACTTAGCATCCCCCTTGGGCACGGGGTCCATGAGCTCACTTCTTGCCTCTTCCTGCCAGCTTACCCTCCGGTTTCAGGAGTCCTCAGCCCTGACCTCCCCCTCGAGGCCACACGCTTGCCTCGGTCTCTTGTCCAGGACAGTTTCTCTGAGACTGTCCTTCCTGAAACAGTGAGGAAGGGGAGGAAGGGGCGAGAGGGCGAGTCTTGGAATTTGGGCTTAAGGCCCGACCTCCCACCATCGGGAGAAGTTGCTTACGCTTCTCACCCGCATTTTCCGTGGATCCCTGTTTCCTGAGATTGTGGGAAAGATCACCGTGTGCTAACTCGGGAAATCACAGACCACGGTTGAGCGACATTTTCCATCCACCAACCCAGGGTCCCATCCCGAGAGTGGCCAACGGCATTCCACCGGCAGGGCTGTTTCTATAAAAGGACACATTGCAGCCGAGTCCAAGGAAGAATGCTCTTACGTTTGCCCTGCGGTGGGAATAGCGCACAGAGTTGGTGGCACCGGGAGGCCGTTGAGCTGAGCTATGCGACCCCCCTGAACGGTGCTCGGCATCAGGAAGCTCGGTTCCCCAGCTCAGCTCTGGGACCTGGGCTGGATCCAATGAAAAACAACTAGAACATCCCTAGAACTCCTTCTAGCTGGAAAAGGGTTCTGGTTCATGGTCAAGGGAAGGAGGAAACTGTGGATGTGATAAAATAAAAAGAATTTCTCTGATGGGCCAAGAGAGCGCTCGGAAGTGCTGGTTTCCCCATTGAAAGTTCAGACTCTGGCATGATGCGCATTCTGCTTTCCATATACTTTTACATCACTAAGGCCCCCAAATGGGACTTTTACTAAGGCTGGACAAGAGATCCCATACAGGTGAATTGGCCTAGAGGCTGCAACTGAACCCCAATAGGGCTTGCCCTCCTCCCCCCCCACCCCGAGCCTGGCGATCCTAGGCATTTATGAAACAATTACCTTAAATGTTACTCATGCTTGTGCTTTCCTTGCAATACTTCTGCAAAATGGGTTAAGATATTTTTTTTTTCTGATTTTACATTTGGGAAAAACTCGTGTACCAGCAGGTTGAGTTATTTTGCCAGAATGTTGACTACAGGGAGAAGTTTTGGCCCTGGGACCCTTGGGATCTTTACCGATCACATCTTTGAAGAGAAGGGAGTTGCTTGTTGTTTTCCATCAAATATTTGCCCCAGATCCTTGCACCTGCTCTGAAGTTACAGGTTGCTGAGAACTGGGGAAGGCCACTGTCTTCTCGCTTTCTTTCAAGGCACCTTGGGCCTGCTGGCCAGGTTCGTCCAGTGGAAAGGAGGAAATTCCTGCTTTGCTAATTTCACCGTCTCAGGAAAGCATTTGAACCAGAAGGAGTAACAGCATGTGTGATTTTTTTTTAAAAGATTTTATTTATTTATTTCAGAGACAGAGAAAGTGAGAGAGAGCATGAGAGGAGAGAAGGTTAGAGGAAGAAGCAGACTCCCCATGGAGCTGGGAGCACGACTCGATCCTGAAACTCAAGGATCATGACCTGAGCCGAAGGCAGTCGCTCAACCAACTGAGCCACCCAGGGGCCCAACATGTGTGATTTTTAACCGTTTTAAGCATCTGCGGTTATGACACCATCTTTGTGGCCTTTTGTTAATTTTCCTGATGATTATCTCCCCCCTTATATTCTTTGGCCCTTTTCCTGGGTCAGCCCTGACACTCAGAAGGAATGGGATTTCTGAAATCCCAGCCATGCTCTATCCTAAAAGATGATTTTGCTCAGTGGGGCCCGGGGAGCTGTTTTAAATCGGAGGGGGCGATGAACCAGGAAAGACTGTGGACTCTGAGCAACGAACTGAGAAGCTTGGAGGGGAGGGGGGGAGGGGTTGGGCGAGCCTGGTGGTGGGCATTGAGAAGGGCACGTCTTGCATGGAGCACTGGGTGTGGTGCATGAACAATCAGTCTTGTAACACTGAAAAAATAAAATAAACATATTTGGGAAAAAAAAAAAACTCAGTAATTTCAGGATGCCTGGCTGGCTCCGTTGGTAGAGCATGACTCATGATCTTAGGAACATGAGTTTAAGCCCCATGTTAGGCGTAGTGATTACCCAAATAATAATAATAATAATAATAATAATAATAAAATTTAAAATTTTCCTCAGCCTTAAGAAAAAAAAAATAACACTAGTCTTTGGCCCTTAACGAGGCAAAGATCCTCACTCTCACTGCAAGCGTAATTCCATCCAGTGGGAAGGCGCCAGAGGGAAATGGTGAGGTCCTCCAGGAGATCAAAACCCCTTTCTGAGCACACACATTAAAAACAGTCTCAAGGGTAGGGAGTATTAGTCATAATCCGGAAATCTCACAGGCAAACATTGCAGGTCCCCGTGTGCGGACTAACTTTCTCTCCCGGATTTTAAAATTTATGGGCGCATTTAACAAGGTGATAACACTGTTTCTTGGAATCTCCATCCCACTGTAGGGAGAAGTAAAAGTAAGTCCGGCATTTTGAATACGAGTCTCCTTCTGATGGTTAGAAAACCGTCTGCCACCGATCTGGGGAGAGGAAAAGTCTCAGAACGGAGACGAGGCTCACATTCCCCACATTGGTTTGGACGGGCTGAGTCGCTCAGCTTCAACCCAAGAAAGGTTTTGTGGGGACGCAGTGGGAGTGCAATGTTCCAAAGGGCTCCGTGGCGGGCATTTTCTTTCCTGAGACGTGGACAAGGGTGGGGCTTTCTTTCCCGGGTGACTGTGGACTTAGGTGCTGATCTGGAAGGGGACACATCAGTCACCAATCTGGAATTTCCTTTTACCCTTTCTAGATGTATTTCTGTGGCCTTTTGGAGAACAACACTTCCTAATAAAAAAATTTTTATTATTTTTTTAAAAGATTTTGTTTATTTATTTGACACAGAGACAGAGACAGAGACAGAGGAAGAGGGAATACAAGCAGGGGGAGTGGGAGAGGGAGAAGCAGGCTTCCTACTCAGCAGGAAGCCTGATACAGGACTCAATCCTAGGACCCTAACGATGGAGCCATCTAGGCGCCTCTTTTTTTTTTTTTTTTTTTTTACTTATTTTTAAAAGATTTTATTTTTAAGTCATCTCTACACCCAACGTGGGGGTCAAATTCACAACCCCAAGACCAAGAGTTACCATGCTCCACCGACAGAGACAGCTGGAGCCCCCAGTAATGAAGTTTTTTCAAGAGCGCGAAAATGGCCGCACATAGTCACAGAGAAGGTTTCAGCAATTTTTCTATTTCTGATTTATGCCTCACCTTCCTGTGCCACCCTGCCCAGCAGCAGAAGGAAAGCCTACTGACCTCCTCTCCACCATCCACCAAGCCCAGGTCTGAGCTGCTGTGACATTTCTCAATCAATCTGGATCACGGACTGGAATGGCACTTCAAACACAGGTCCCTCCCTTTCTGTTGTTTTTCCACCACTAATAGCTATTAAAAAAAAAAAAAAAAAATCCTTGTTGCCCCGATACTGGAGGATCCTGTGTTATCTACTGCACTGGATTTTCACAGAAAATGAGCCATTTCACAGTCAACGGGCCTTATCATGTGCCCAGAACCATAAGATATTTTTAGAGATAGAAAAGATCTTGAAAATCATACTGCCTATTCTCTTCACAGGCAAGGAAGTTGGGCCCGGGGCAGGTGACAAGCCCCAGGTCTACAAAGCCCCCAGAATTATAAAGACCCCACGGAGTGGGTCCAGTGGTCCCGCTAGCATCCCCCCAATGATAGGAGAGCTTGCTCTCTGCTTTGTAACACACAAAACCCTACAATGCAGGGACTCGACCGTGGCCACCTGGCTGGCATCTCCGCTGAGGGGAGATGTACACATCGGAGGGGAGAGGGGAGGGAGGACCGAGGTACGGCTGCTACATCACTTGGGGGGCCCCAGGGCAAAATAACAGGCAGGACTCCTTATTCCAAAAGCAGAAAAAAGCTTTGCCCTTTTTTTCTGTGGTCTCTCTCCCAACCTGGCTTTTTCATTTTGTTTTATTTTGTTTGTTTTTTATTCTCTCTCTCTCTCTCTCTCTCTCTCTCTCTCTCGCTATTTAATGAGTATATTCCCTCAGATGGGAGGTGGGGAGATCCGTGCAGACCTCACTGGGAGCACAAGCCCCCACCCCAACATGCCCGGGATTCCTGCCCTGGGACTGTGTGTATTGAGGGGAATGCTCCAAGTTACCTGGGCCACGCCCCATTGGGGGCAGGGGGTGTCAGTGGTCTCTCAATAGGGGCAGAGAAGGGGATCTGGGTCCCCCAGGGACACCAGGGGACAGGGAAGGGGCAGCTATGACCACATGCGAGGCTTTAAGCCCCTGACACATGCTTCATCACCCCCATGGAACTTCACTTACAAACCACAAGGTCAAGGACAAAATTATTAAGTTCAAGACCACGATGGCGGAGCATTAAACCCCACGCTCAGGTCGCCTCTGAGCACAGGGCCCTGCGTGTCTCACCGAGACACAACCAGGCAGCAGAGGTGTGACAGCCCCAGGGGACAGGCTCGGTCCGGTGGGGATGCAAGTTTAAGTGGCCACCTTTCTTCCCTACAGCCTTTGGCTACAGCCTTTCCTGGGGGATCTCCAGCTCCTGCCTATCATGACCCAGGCGATGACAGATTTGGGGAGGACTCTGTCCCAGCAGGTGTTTGGAAGAGGTGAAGAGTAGAGTTTCTAAAAGCTGATTTCCCCTTAGAAGGCACACTCTTCCAGGATTTGGGGAAGGGGCTACAAACTGCCCCTTCCCCACCATCTGAGTCTTTCACTCGGGACTTACACGCTTTGCCCTTCAGAACAGCATCTTTGGCGGCAGACTTGCCTTTCTGTGCCTTCTGAGTCTCACCTGGACTCTAACTGCCCTTGCTCTTGGCTGGGCTCAGTGGGCATTTCATACTCGGTTCTGGTAGAGCTGTGGGATTTAACCCGAGACTCCATGGGGCAAGACTTGAGGCCATGAAGCCCTGGGATGGAGAACCCCACACTGAAAAGCACCACCTGGTAATAAGCACTCCCCGGGAAGGGAATCTTGGCATCTATTTACTTGCCAAGCATCGTGGCATGTGTGCCAGGCACCATTGTGGGCACTTTACAAAATTAGGGCATTATGTCCTGTTCACGACCCTATGAGATGGGGGCTGTTATTATTTCTAAGTCTTCAGATGCAAAGAGTCAAACCAGAGAGGCTAAATAATGGGCTCCTACTCTCACAGCCAGAAAATGGGGAGCTGGAATCCATCCGTCTAGCTCTGAGCCTTTGCCCTCTGGATCCCATGTCACTGCCCGAATTCCACTGAGGTGGGTGATACAGAAGGGCTGTGTCTTTATCGATTTAGTAGCCACACAGACAAAAAGCATCAAGTCACAGAGCGGGGAGTTTCCGTGATGGTGAGTTTAGGAGCTGTCTTCGCTGGCTGCACGATGGAAAGGGCTCGGGCATCCACCTGCCTCCTTCCTGCCTCGGGTCACTAGTTTTTGTTTGGTGGCATCTCAAGGATTCTTCAGAGCTGGTGCTGCTCTTCCTTGCCTTTGGTGGAGGTGAGGTTCTTATTTGCGACCTTGGGCAATCTGAGTTTTCTCTCTTCCAGGTGGGTAAATATGTGTTTAGAAATAGAAGTTTGTAAACAGAGCCTGGGAAGTTCACCCTTGCTTCTGGCTCTAGGCCCTGGGACAGTGACTCCTGAGAGGCTGGAGGGATGCAGACGGGGTGCATGGGGACTGTGGCTCAGAGGAGGCCCCCAGAAAGCCCAGAGCCTCTGCCCTGCAGGCTGGCCTCTGGTCTTGGCTCACGGTTCATTAACCCCCCGAGGCCAGGCGCCCGGAGGCGGGTGGGACGGAACAGGTGGCTGCCTTCTAGAACATCATAAAACCCCTGCATATCATGTGCTTCGTTTTCAGGGACAGTTGCCAAATTCTTGCCCTCGAAATAATTTTCCAGGTCTTTCTACCTAGAAAAAGGTTTCATCTGCAGAATGAGGGCGGGAAGAAATAGGGAGACCGGGAAGGAATAGCCAAGTTAGAATAAAGCTCCAATTTCTCTGAAAAGAAGAGAGGAATCATATTACAGGAACCTGTTCTAAGGATAGACACGCCCCCCCATACCCGGCACACACACACCTCCCCCAATTCTGCAGAGCAAATAATCAGAACCATGACTGAACTCAGGTCAGGTACCCGGAGATAGTTTGGAACCGCAAGGTGGACGGAAGAGGGCCGCTTACTCCAGCTTTGAGAAAACCGTACTGGGTTTACTGGGTTCAGTCGCACACGCCCAGGGCCACAGCAGCCCCCAGATGCGGGGACACGCCCCCCGTGGTCTTGGCAACTCACACGCACTGCCCTTTCCGCCAGCCTGTCCTCATCATAGCACCGCGGGGGCTCCGCGGTTAATCTGGCCAAAGCCAGGGCATAACTGAACCACCCACCTCCTTTTCAACTAAGGCACATTTCTGGGAATGTGAAGAACACTCCAGCGACGTGACATTCCTTAGCTCGTAGTAGTAGGCAACTCCCCACTTCCTTTCTCGACGCATTGCATCATCTTTTTCAACAGGACGAAACAGATTTACTTGAAACCTACATGCCTCTGGGAAAGAAAGGCGGCGTGCTGAGCCTCACCCCTCCCTTTGCAGGGCGGCTCTTACCCTGCCCCAGAGGGAGAGTGGGCAAGCCTCCTTACAACTGCTCTCTTGCCTCGCAGGGATCAGAAAGAGAGACACGAGGTACATTCCATGCTCCCGCCACCAGCGTGAAACCCCCGCACTAGGAAGGTCACTGCGCGCATACGCCGCAGAGCCCCTGTGCGGGGCTTCCTCCGACAAGTCAGCTCCCCCGAGGGGCGGTGGGCTCTTTGCCATTCTTTGTCCTTTTCATCTCAGAATAAGTCACAGGACAGGTAAACGATCACTTTAAAACCTTTGGCCTGTGGGTAAACTTTTGTACATCGACATCCCAGGAGAATGTCATTTATTAACAATGCTGTTAACAAATATTGAGGGTTTGAGGCAGGAGCTGGGGGCGTGGCGGCGGTGGGTCGAGCGGTGAACAAAAAGGTCATCTGCTGTCAAGAAGGGCCCAGTGTCGCTCCGCAGTCATGCGGGGAAGGGCACACCACGTGTGGGGCTCGGGGGAGGGGAGTAGAATGTTCTAGGAGCCGGTCAGAGAAGACCCATTGCAACAGGCATGTTGGAGCCAGGCTGGGGATGCTGGGGAACCATGTTGTCCCAGTGACAGGGCCATCACAGAGAGGTGTTAGACAGACAGACGGAAAGCTGATGCAGAGACGGAGAGAGGGACGCCGGGCTGGGCGGGGTGCAGCGGAGGAGTGCCCAGGCTGGAAGCAGACACGGGATGGCCAAACCGTGCTAGGACACTTTGGGCTTTAGTTCGCTGGTGCTTGGGAGCCTTGGAGAGGCTTGAGCGGAGTGACACATTCCAGACATGTCGTGGAGAGGTCATCCCAGCCGCACAACGACCTTCGGCCTGGGAAAGGCGGAAGGTGGGGATGGGTTTGGAGGTCATATCGGTGCCCTAAGTGGCCTGGGGCTGCGCCTGACCCAGAGTCAAGGCCAGAGAGCATCAGAGGGTGGTAATGATGATAACGAGGCTGACCGAAGCTCCCCCTTTGCAGATGCTAAGCACCTGCTGTCTTACTTTACCTAAGTGGAAGGTGGGCTCTCACCCCATCTTCCAGACAAAGAAGCCGAGGCTCACAGGAGGGAGGCAGCTGCTTGTGGTCACGCAGAATGTGAGCAGCAGTGCCAAGACTTCAAGCGAGGTCTTTGTGACTCCAGTCCTACCCAGCATAGTGGGATGACAGAGTTGAAACCCCGTTAACTGTGGGAGGGAAAGGAGAGGTTCTGGTGGTTTCTGCCTGGGCGCCGCGGAGCACAGATGGCCGTAGGTAAGTCAGGAGGGCAGGCAGATGAGAGGAGAAACTTGGAACGAGTTTGGCTGGGACCAAACGAAAACTTACACCAGCAAAATACCGTGGGCGGTGTTTGTAATTGGAGCTACAGACCCAAGGTTTATGTCAAAGATCAGAGCCACAAGTGTCTGCTGGATACAAAGGGAAGATGTCTGTGTATATAAGCAGGGTAGGAAAGCAAGGTGCAAACAGAATTATAGGACCATGGCTCAAGACTTTAGAACATACCAGGCGCTGAGCTAGATGCTTGTCATGTACCCTTATGGCCACCTGTGCGTGCTCCCACTGGCACCTTTAGTTTCCAGGTAAGTAACAGAAGCCTGGGGACATAAGTAACTCACCTAAGGCCACACAGCCAGTAACGGTGAACTTGTACCTCCAGCCAAAGTCAGCCTCCCGAGGGCATCTATTAGACAAATACAGGATGGATTCTCCTAAGAGGGGCTACAAAGCTGCACCCCAGGATTATAGATAGGCTCCTTATGTCTCTCTATTTGCTTCTCTGTATTCGGTCTGTAGTTAAGAGGCACTGTTTTTATGATAGGAAAGAAGTTTTAATAAAGCAAAAAAGTAGAAGTGTAAATCCATGGGCTTTTTGGAAGACAGTTTGCAGACTTGCATCAGAAGCTGAACATTTGGCAAATTTTGGACCCAGCAATCCCATTTGTGGGAGATAATGAAAGAAGCAGGCAAAGACTTATATATGGAGATGTTGAAAGCAGTAGATTGGAGAAAAATTGGAAATACGTCATATATCCAACAGTAAGAGATTGAGATAAAGTCAGGCTTAGCCATACAGTTAAATCGAATATTAAGGAGTCTCAAATTCGCATGAGTGTGTGAAGAGCACTTGGGATGCATTAATGCACGAGGAAAATACACTATAAAACATTACTTACCAATTGGTCTCATTTGGGTAAAAAGTCTGTCTATAGGAAAACATTCATTAAGCTACTCAGCTTTTAAGAGATGTAACGATGCAAGTAATTATTCAGTTTTAATTGTGGTAAACGATCATTGGAAGAGTGTGCACTGACCACGTGCGATGGGAGGAAACCCAACCAATGAGCAGGTGGTGCCCGAAGGGTGAGAGTTGGGAGGATATACACCGACATGCTTTGTGACTTGAATTTTTCTGTTTAATGATCTGTATTTTCTAGGTTTTTTCCTACACGAAAAATGGGTTATGTGCAGAGAAATATTTCATTTAAATAAAATGAAAAGGAAAGAAACAAGTGTGGAACTAAGGAAAGGTGAAGAACAGGCATGTTCACAGATTCATGGAAGAGAGACCTTCTAGAAGAGAGTCAACAGCACCCACTACTTGGAAAGACCCAACAGGATGAAGACCAAGATAAAGAAAGGAGGAAGCCACCGATGACCTTACATTTCTTTTGGGAAACGTTTATTTATCGTTCTTTATCTCCAGCCACCTTGCGCTCTTAGCCCAGACCCGCATTTTCGCTCACCTGCTCCTGGATTTCTCCAGACAGACACCAGACTCATTCACCTGTTCTCCCCATCCTCCTTGGTTATGCCACCATCCACCTAAACTGAGTATCGTTCCAGAATCTTTCCCTCCCCCACCGTATGCACGTGTGGACGATCCTTTAAATATCTCACTGACTAATCTCTCCTCTCTAATCTTGAGGCTACAGCCTTAGTCAGGCCTCGCTTATCTCTTATCTAGACCGACTCAACACTACCCTACCTACCATCCTCCCACTCCTAACCCATCCTCCACACCTTCACGGACCCGGAATGCCTTTGGACCATTTGACTCATACCTAACACCCTGCTCCCTTTCTCCCCAGAGTCAAGCCTAACTTCTTTAAAACATGGCAAATGATGAAACAAGAAGCATCTGTGTATATATAACTCACTTTATTCATTCAAATCATTTCCTTGGGATAAATTCCCAGAGTTGAAGGCTATGGGATCTCGTTTGGTATGCAGATATCCGAAACTGAGCAATAATTCACCTCCCACCTACCTGCCCCCATTCTTCTCCATCGAAAAATATCTTAATATTTGTGCCCTGACTCTGCTTGTATTTTTTTCCTTTTCTTTTAAATCCGGTCCCAGTTATTTTATTTATTGGCTAAAAAAATATTTTAATTTTAAAGCAATATGTGTTTAAGCACTTCCCTCCCTCCAGTTTTTTGTTTGTGTTTTCATTTTGCTTTTACACTCATATTGCTTCAGGTTGCAGAAACATTTTTTCTTACAGGCAGGCATTTCGTGAGTTTTGCAATGTGGCAATTTCTCCCCAGGGAACTCTTAAAAAAGCAGGGCAGGGGTGGGTAGGAGATTGGGCTTATTTTCTTTTAGGTGCTCCAAGTTAAGAGTAAAAAGGAAAAAAACAAAACGCCCAGAGTGTCATCTGTATTGCAGTGGATAATTCATTCTCCTTAGCCTAATGAGCCACTTTCTTTTTTTAATAAAGAAAAATTTAATAAGCAAGGTCTCTGGACCTAGAGATACCAAAGCTCTTCTTTGAACTGACTTTGAATAGTTTGGGGCTAACTTTGGACTGCCCCGAAATTGTCACAAGGATGAAACTGTAGATGAATAATGGGACATTCCTCCTCTCCATTCGTGGGGCTGATTATTTGGGAATCTTATCCAAGGATGTCAGTGTCCCGGCTTCCTCTAAATGTTAGGCTGATTTTATATGCTATCTTAATTTGGGGCTAGTAGGGAGATTTCAAAACAACTTGGGTCATTCATATGAACAATCGGCTTCAAATAAAACTTGCCATTTCTAGGTCAAATATGCATCTTTAGTGACATAGCTCTCCCTCAGATCAGGAAGACTCTGGGAATGTTGTTTCTCCAATGCTGTTATCAAATCGTCTCTGCTTTCTAAAGCTTGGACCTGCTTTCTCATTCTCACAGATGATCCAGAGACGGTAAGGGAGTGCCTCCTTCTTCAAACCCACCCACTCTTGTCCCCATCTTACCTTCCTTGTTATCTGCTCAGTAAAGGTTCTTGGAAGGAACAATGACCCTCATGCCCCCGAACCTTTGCACATGCTATTGACTCTGTCCACATGCTCTTCACCCCCCACCCCACTCATTCCTTCAGTTTCAGCTCCTGTAGTCCTTCCCCAAAGCCGTCCTTGACTGTTCCGGGTGGGTCAAAGCCCCCCTCATGTATCCTCCTGGGATCGTGTACTTCTCCTCACAGGTGTCATTTTAGATTTGTTCACTGTCTGTCTCTCCAATGGGATTGAGCTTGATGGAAGCAGGACCCACGTCCATGATAATCTCCAGTAATTACTACCCAAAGAGTGCTTAAGGCCAATGTGATGAGCTCAACCATGAGTATTATCTGCAAAGTCAAAGACGAGATGCAGCCTTTGAGCACATGGGTGGGTAGGAGGTCACACTGATCACCACAGCGGTCCTGTGCTGTGATTCCACTATTCCAAGGAGTGTAATGATAAAGTAGTAACACATAAGGGATGAGGAGACAGTAGTTATCTACATGGACGCTCTCTTTGCAAGGCCTGTGGAAGGCCTGTGCAAGGCCTGTGCAAGGCCACCTCTAGGAGACAGAAACCCCACCTCTCGTGTCTGCTGCCATCACCCCACTCAAAGCCTCCGTCAGATCTCTGGACGACTGACTGAAAATCTTCCCATCCTATGGGAAGATTCCACCTTCTATGTAGCAGCTGGGAAATAGTCCAATGATCTATGTAGAATTGCTCATGACAGAGTGGGACCTATGGGCCCATTAGAACAGGTCCCAGCCCCTCGCTGTGCAGCCCTGGGCCACCTGCCCTGATGTGTCTTCTGTCTCTCCCCAGCCACTCTGCCTCCAGGGCTGCTTTTGGGAACCTCAGAAGCTCCAGTCCTGGGCTTGGTCCCTCCACGAGGCAAGCTCTTCCTAGCTGTCCCTTCCCTCATAAAGGTCTCTACTGAATTGTCACCTGCTCAGAGACGCCTTCCCTGGTCCTCAGGTGTGCACGCCTCATCTTGCCCTAGTCCTTGTTTTTCCTAGCTCTTATCTCAGTCTGCGTTGTTGTTATTTATTTTCTTGTTGACTCGTTTCCTACCCACCTTTTCCTCCCAGGATGCATGTTGCAGGGACCTTCTTAGGACATGACTAAGTGCCCACTAGCTGGACGGAGAAGCACTTAGCACAGGCTTGCAGAGCGGAAGGATGGAGACACTCTCAGTTACCGTGACCGAGTGGCAGAGAAATACAGCATGTTAGGATTGTGAGGGTCCTGGGATTCATCTAACCATGTCATATCCCTAGGGTCGTCTGCCTGACCTCTTATAGGGCCTGAGAGCTAATTCTCACTCAGGGGACATGGGGGGGGGGGTAACCAAAAATAGCCAAGGAGGTGACATTATGTCATTTTCACGAGCTAACTTAAAAATCCCACTCTGACCACTTAGCCTAACATTTATTAAGCATATCCTCAGGGGAGTGGCGGGAAGAGGCAGACATGCAAAGAAAATAATCTAAGTTGGGGCCCCTGGAGGGCTCAGTTGGTTCAGCATCTGACTCTTGGTGTTGGCTCAGGTCAGGATCTCAGGGTCGTGAGATTGAGCCCCACATCAGCGGAGTCTGCTTCTCTCCCTCTCCCTCTGCCCCTCCCCCAGCCTGGTGGGCTCTCTCTATTTCTCTAATAAATAAATAAATCTGTTAAGAAAGAAAGAAAGAAAGAAAGAGGAAGGAAGGAAGGAAGGAAGGAAGAAAGAAAGAAAGAAAGAAAGATTGATTCCAAGTCACCCGAGGGTGAGGAGTTCAGTGAGACGTTCCTCATGGGGTCTAGATTCCACCTGAGCCCTTTCCTAGCTGCCCTGGCATTGGTTAAATACTTGGGAAGATTTAAAGAAGGTGATTTAGGACAGTGGCCATCTTAGTGCCCGGCACACAGTAAGTGCCTAATAAATGTTTGCTTCAGGTCTCTCAGAGAGCAAACAGCAGGCAGGCGACAGGCCCACTCTACTAAAAACTACATTTCCCAGACTCCCCTGCACCCGGTGGGGCGATTTAACCAAACTCTGGCCAATGTGAGCCCCAGTCCAATGTGCCACTTACTGGCAGGGCCTTCAAACATGAGGCACAGCCCCTCAGGGTCCCCTTCCCCTTTTCAGGGCTGACAGCCTCGGCACAGACCTTGCTGCAACCAGTGATGTGTCAAATGCCCCATTTACATGAAGGGTGAGACAGGGAAGCACAGTCCCCCCCCCCCCCCCCCCGCTGCCTGCCACTCCACCTGGCTGTCGCTGGAAAGGCTGGACCATCTCTCTGTTAAACCCATGCATCTGGGCCCTTTTGGTTACAGCGGCTTTGTCTTGACTTCAACAGCTCAAGGGTGATCAGGGAAGACTTTGCCCGAGGTGCTGAAATTGTGTTGGACATTGAAGGATAAATGGGAATTTATCAGTGCGGGGATGGGAGGGGGAGTGGGTGCAAATTTCCGAGAGAAACACACTGTATGCAAATGTATGGAGACTGCCCAGTGTTACCCCAACAGAAGGTCCTCCTTGCTCAACACAGACTCCTGGGGCTCCCACGACCCCCAGGCACCACCACCAGGCTTTCTGAATCAGAATCCACAGGGGAGAGGCCAAGGCACGGAACTGAATTATTACCCAGTGCCTCGGGTCATTCTTGTGATCAGCAAGTTTGGGGAGCACTGAGAACTGAGTTGGGGAAGCTGGACTGAGCCCAGAGTAAATAGTCTCGGATCCCGTAAAGAATTTGAGCCTCTCCAAGCAGGCTTCTTGTATTTAGGGGGAGAAGCCACAAATTCTTTCAAAAATGTAATGAAAGTGATAAGCCTTTTCCCAGAAAATTCCCACCACTCCCCCTGACATTTGAATACCTTTTCAGGGACCCAAGAATTCCCCTTTGGAACCCAGAAGCAGATTGGGGGGCAGTGATTCCAGTTCTTTGACCTGCCGGGTATACAACGCTGAGTGGGAGGACAGTGAGGGATTCAGACATCAGTTCCCAGAAAGCCGTGGACGTTCAAGTAGACGATTAGAGGGGGCCCCAGGCTGAACATTCCAGGCTCGTGAATATGGGTGACAGCTGACCTCGTGGGAGTCCATGGGCCCCTCCAGGGACGGTCTGCAACACGAGACAGAAAGCTGGACCCTGGTGAGACCAACCTCTGAGGGGAACCAGGCGAGGAGTCCATGAAAGGGGAGGATCAGGGGAGTGAGAGACAGAGAGACACAGACCAAGGCGCGGGAAGGTCAAGCCCAATGAACACTGCCAGGCCAGTGGACTGGGCAGCTCTGAGGACACCTGGCACCCCTAAAAGAGTCTTTCTTTTGCTAACTCTGCCATTAACGTCCTTGTCCTTAGTAAAAACACAGCCAAGTATTTAGGGATAAGGAGACCTGACTGGCTGCGATTTACTTGCAAACGGTTTAGAAAAAAATATATGGAGAGTGAGAAAGAATGTAGAAGATGTTCAAGAGTGGAGAAATCTGGTAGAAGGTTTTGGGGGGTTCTTTGTAATATTCTTGAGACTTCTTTAACTTTACAATGATAAACATCTCCTTGTTTTAAAAAGAACACTTTGAGGAGGGTGCAGGTCACATGCCAGACAAAGGTGGGTTCCAGTCTGGGGACGGAGCTTTGGAGGAGTTTAAGGATGAAGGGAAAGAGGAGTGCGCTGACCATTTGAGGGGTGAGACCTTTTTAAAGGTGGGGATGGGGAGAAGGAGTAGGTGCCTGAGCATGTTTTATGGCTGAAGCAGCTGCCCCGGACTAAGAGGGTGAAGGCTGGGAGAGATTGGAGGGGGACGGAAAGGGGGAGGAAAAAGAAGGGGGAAGCAAGGTGGGGGAGGAGGGGCAGACGGGAGGAGGAAAGAGGAAGGAGGAGAGGGAGAAAAGTGGGGGAGCCGCCGGCGTGAAAACTGGGATCGGGCAAGGAGGTCGGCCTCGGGGTGGAACGAGGGGCGCCACCCTCCAGAGTGACAGCAAAGAAGGCGGAGGTTGGGGCCACTTGCCCCCTGACCATGCCCTCCCCCCCTCCCGCCCCGGAAGCGCTGGCCCTCTTAAGGCGCAGCCCGGCGGTGAGTCACGCGGCCCCGCCCCCGCAGCCCGGCCCCGCCCCCCCGCTCCCCTCGCCCCGCCTCCGCAGCCCCCGCCCCGCCGCGAGCGGTTGGGGGGCCCTCCGGCCTCCGAGCGGGAAGCGGGCTGGAGCGCGGGGCCCATTCCTTTCCCCTGAGCCAGGCGTCTTCGCGCGGTTATCAAAGTTATTTTTACGCGTCGAGAATTTTTCAAGTGAGCACTTGTGCGGTGGCACCTTCTCCTTGTGGCGCTTGTGCCTTGAAGAAATTTACCGGCTTATTTATAGCCGGTGTTTATTTTTACTCAACTCCTGAACTTGAGCCTTCTGTAAGCGCTAGTCTGAGCGGCGGCAGATCTGGAGTGAACCCTGGTTTTCCTGTCACCTGACCCCAGCGACAGGATTCGGTGGACCTTCCAGGACTGTCTGTGACCTGGGGGAGTCCCTGGGAGCCCGAGAAGAGGGACTGACCCAAGTTCAGGGCTGGGCTGGGCTGGGCTGGGGTGGGGGGGCGGGCGGGAAGGTGCTGCTGAAGACCCCGCGCAGGGGCAGAAAGCGACGTCGTGGGCACTCAGGCTACGCACTTAATTCCTGCAAGCCCTCTCGCCCTGGACCCCAACTCTGGGTGCAAAAATCAGGCTGGCCCCATCTGCCCTTAGGTGAGGTCTCCCTCTGAGCTCGGAGAACATCGGACTTGAGGAGAGATTTAGCTTTTGGTTCCTCCTAAAGCTCAGACATAACTTAAACTTGTCCTGTTTCGGGGGCTCAGGGCCGCAGCAGGGATCCCCACTTGACAGAGAATAGAGAAACTTACTAGGGGCACCCAGTTACCCCCAGTAGGGTGGGACGGTGGGATCGCGCCCCGCAGGGAGCTGCTCCTTCTCCGCCCTGACATTTGATGGGCCTTGCTATCTGCCCCGGAAAAAGCCATTTTGTTTATTTATTTTTAAAGATTTCACTTATTTGAGAGAGAGAGAGAGCTCGAGTGAGCAGAGAGCGCGCCCACGAGCAGGGCCAGGGGCAGAGGGAGAAGCAGACTCCCCGTTGAGCAGGGAGCCCCACGTGGGGCTTAATCCCAGGATGCCCAACCTGGCAGGCGCCCCAAAAAGCCATTTTATAGAGAGAAAAAAGACAAGGTGTGACACAAGAATAGGTTTCAAAGGGGTGCCTGGGTGGGTCAGTGAGTTAAAGCCTCTGCCTTCAGCTCAGGTCATGATCGAGCCCCACATCGGGCTCTCAGCTCAGCGGGGACCCTGCTTTCCCCTCTCTCTCTCTGCCTGCCTCTCTGCCTACTCGTGATCTCTCTCTGTCAAATAAATAAATAAAATCTTTAAAAAAAAAAAAAGAATGGGTTTCAAAGCCACTACTTGTCCCCCTTCTCCATGTATTAATAACATGTGATTTACAGAAATTTCCCAGGGATTGCCCAGAGACGGCGTGAGCTTGGAGTTCTGGAAGATAGTTCTGGCAAAAAACTCCGATGTGGACTTGCGCTCACAGGTGCCTCCACCATATAACCAGCCGGCTCAGGCCTGCTGGAGACTCTCAAGGTAATTTCGGGGCTCGGGGTCTTGAGGCACAACTTAGAGCTGAATACATCCCCATCTTGGTTTCCTTACGTTTGCCCCCAGCAGCTGGATGGTCCGCCCTCTCTCATGAGTCAGGGCCGTCTGAATTTATTTTACATTTATTCTGAAACAAGTCGGATTTGGCTGAAGTCACCCTCATTCAGCTCTAAACTATAAAACCCCAGCAGCTGAGTTCAAAAAGAAAGGATCAGAGTACAATGCTCTTTTGTTTGATTTTGCTTTTACCTTCCAGAAAATGGGTCTGGAGTGGGCGGGACTGGAGGGTTTACAGACCCGTGGGCCCGGGCAGAGATTCTGGCGACAGGAAGGACCCCTGTTTCCAGATGAGCGACCCTGGGGTAGCCTCTGTGTGTTTTGTTTTTAGATAGATGGATGGATGTGCAAAGGGCAGGAGCCTTAAAAGAGAGAGTTGAGGTAGAAATCACTTAGTGCCTAAACTGGTCCCACTGGGACTATCTTCAGGCTGGACACCTTTAATGCCTCCCACCTGGGAGACCACTGGGGCTCGCGCATTGCTAACTGTTCATTTTAATTTCTACCCTGAAGGAGACTGGCTACTGAATACTAAAAACTTCCCCTCTGTGGGCACTGGGTCACCATCTAAGACACTGACTCATCCTCAAGAGGGTAGGCAACAGCCATTTGAAAATCTGACTTGAACTTTGGGTTGCTTAAGACAATGCTTTCTTCCCTTGACTTCGCTCCTTGCTGCTTTGTTAATTTAAAGAGTTATTTGGTAAATAGTTATGAAAGTTATAAAGCTCCTAAGGGCAAAAATAAAACTACTTTTAATGTTATAGTAAATATAACTCTCAACTCTAGCTATATGGTCTTCTGTGATTTTGCTCGTATATGATGAAATTAATCCCATTTCTTAACTTTATACTTCAGGAGATAGGAAGAGTATGTTTAAAATCTGATTTTGTAGAACCTTGGGCTTTTGAGAGGAAAGAGTCTTAAGTTGCATCAGTCATCCCGACCCTGGACATGAATGAGTGTCAGTCTTGGCCTCCACTGAAATCAAACGAATGTCTTCGGAAGGTGATCGAATCTGGAGTTAATCCTTTCTGCCCAAAGCAATAACTCCCTTGCCTTTGGTGTTATGCATAATTCAAGAGGGGAGGACAGGCCTTTGCATCTGTGTTCAAGCTGGTAAGAGCCCAGACATCCTACCCTGGGGCTGAGCAGAGGCCGATGTGGTACAGGTTCCTGGAAGGTCAGGGAACCTCATCCCTTCTGTTCACAAGGATGCTAAGACCAAGCCTCTTAGGAAACCTACAAATAAGATACTCTTCCTTTTGAATGACTTACCCTCTTCTAAACAGTGAGTCACCCCAACCATAACCTGTTTCAACCTTACCAGTTTGAAGTATATAATCATTTACATATACATTATAAAAAAAAAAGTCTTGCTGCACAAGAGCAGAGAGAAAACATTTAATTTGTGTAAGAGAAAAATATACTTGCTGTGATTTAAGTCACCCTCAAGTGTATGTTAGCAACTTAATGTTGATTTCATGATCCTTCTCTGTTTCCTGAATGAATCTCTCCAGGAATAAATGTCTCAGGGGGCAAGATTCTATTTTCCTCTCCTTTGGGTTTCTATACAGTTTTGAGGGTAATATAATTAAATTTATTTTAAAATATTAAAAGGGATTAAAATATGCCTCCCAAAGTATGCTACTTTGCCGTGAAGACTGTTTTGAGCTGAAAGCAAGGGAGAAAAAGCAGACACAGGAAATGCATTCTGCCTTCCTGAGATCTGCCTGAAAGTAGGGCCTGTATTTCCCTTTGGAAATGTTCTCCCCTCCCTCCTACCAGGAAGGGAAGAACAGCCTAGATCACCAGGGACGGGGATGGTGCCGACATGAGTCTACATAAATAAAACTTTACTAAATAACCCTTGTCTTCATTAGTTTCCCCTGTATGTTTATCTTCCCACATTCACCATCCCTAGAAGCCCACACGTCTTTTCCTTTGTCTTGTCATTTCTCCACACATTTTATCCCCCTTTCTTGAAATGGTTTATAATCTCCCCAAAATGATTTAAAAGCTCCCCAAGTGTACGTACTTCTTTGGGTCTTCATTTCTTTTCTGTGAAGGCCTCTGTCCCTGTAAAAATGAAAATATAACATCAAATAAAATTTGTTCACCCATTTCAGGCTTCTCTGGCTTTTGTCAGTCTAATTCATAGGCCCCAGGCAGAGAACCTAAGAGGGAAAAGGAAAGTTTTTTCCTCCCCTAACAGCATTTTCTAATTTGATTCACTAAGATGGGTGGTTCTATAACTTAATCTGATCCATAATATTTTATTATATGACAAATAATTGGGGGAAAGAAACATCCTATTTATCGTTGTTGCATGGAACCATTTGAAAACTCTTTCTAGAGCTATCTGTATCCTCCCCAGAACCCCAAGAATATCCTTTTCCTGAGTGTGGAGATAAACAGATAAGAGTCCTGACTCTTATCAGAGATTGACAAATCTAAGACAAAAGAAGTGTGAATGCTTTTCTTCCTTGGAGGGTTTTCTTCCCATTTGCCAAGTGATTCACTGCGCAGCTGCTCTCACTGGCAGTGCTGACTGGTCGTCATTTGCTGATGGGAGGCAAGCCTTTATTCCTGATCCTGGGTGGGAGAAAATATGAACGTATGAGAAGGAAGTGGCTTCAGGCTTCCTCAGGATGGGGTGGGGATGAAACCGAGCCTGGGAAACAGACACACTTCGGCTCAGCAGTAAGCCAGGGAGGGTCCTCACCCTCGCCTTGGTCATCACTGTTTCCTTTGTCAACTTCCTCCTCTTCGTCCTCCCCCTGACTGTTGTAGTCACAGTACCTGCCTGTATTTGCCCTGCCGAGCACCCGGCTAGGTTCTTCACGTGCATCATCCAACAGCCACGGATGATCAGAACCCCTCTGGGCATTCCATTCCCACTCCAGGCACCAAGGACCAAGGCGACAAGCGGCGTGCATCCTCCTGGGCGAGAGCAGCAGCAAAGGCGAGCTGCTTATCGAGCCCACTGAGCAGACGAAGCCATCCAGGATGGATTTTGGCTTCCCCCAGGAGGATGAAGAGTTGGCAGAAGCAGTGTCTTCATGCATTGACAAAGATCGGTGCGCCTAAACTGTGCAGGGATTGGGTTTGGCGCTGGGGCTTGAGGGACAGAGGGAGCAGAGGTGGTCCTGACCTCAGCCTTCGGTTTCTAAGTGGACCCAGCCTTACGATCCAGTAGGAAGGGAGGAGGAAGCAAGCAGTCGATTCCTCTAAACCCAGGACAAGAGCAAAGAAAGCAGGAGACAGGGACCAGGAACAGAAGAGGAAGTGTAACTGCTAGCCGGGGGGCTCAGGGAAGGCGTGAGCCGGTCCCGGTGTGGTGCCTGGGCCTTTGGCAGAGAGCAGGGCCGGGTCCCATGTGCTCACAGAACAACAGGAGCACTCAAGGAGTCAAAACCCGAGTAGAGTCAGGTGCGGGTGGGAATGTCCCAGGGAGAAACCCCGTCTTCTGGAGAAGCAGGGAAGTTGTCTAGGAGAGAGGGATGAGTCAGGGGGGTGGGGTCCTCCCAGCGAAGGAGCATGGCAGGGCCCCCTGGGCCTGACATGGCCATGAGAGACGTGTGGTCTCCCCGAATCCTATCTGCAGTGGCCACCCAGCCCCCTCACCCCCAAACTCTCCACTAGCCACCCAGTAGCACCCTCAGGAGACTGGGGTCCCAGGCCCAGCACGGAAGGAGGCAGAGGAGAGGTTTCCCAATCTCTTCCTGCTGACTTGGAATAGTTGAAAAAGAGAATGAGAGAGATGAGTGATTGGTTATTTGAATTTTGACTTCCTGGATCTGGCCGGTCTTATGATTCCAGAATACAGAGGCTCTTAGCTGGAAGTGGAAGGCACCGGCCAGGGACAGAATGGGTTTCCCAAGGACCGGCTGCATAGCCAGCCCGCTGTAAGCTGAATATTGCAGGGGAGGGAGAAAAACTCCTAAGAATCAGTGATTCGTGTTGCTGTGCAGGACTGCGGGGTGATGGAGAAAGAACGGGAGGCCAGAAAGTACCTGGTGATTCACCCGGGGGAACAGTTAAGACAGCCAGAAGTGATACTTGTTGCCCGGAAGCAGGATCTCGCAGAATGAAGTAGGCAGGGCTCCATCCAAAATGGAGAGACCTGGCTGTGAGTCTGAGGGAAGGGGGATGGAGAGGGACTTACGGTACAGCTGAGAGAAGGACAGAAGTTAGCTGTCATCATCGCAGCATACTGGAGGCCATCTGGACCCAGGAGAAATTCCATCCTGTTTCCGGCCGAGCTCTGCAAATGGCAGAGAGCAGAGTCTAGAAGTGAACCATCCACTGGAAACCTATTCACAAAAATCAGATTCCTTCACCCTCCCCGCCCCCCTTTTCACCCAAGTTTGCTGAGTATTGGTCACTGGCCAGGCACTGGGATAGGTGTTAGGGACACAATGATGAACTAAGACAGATCTCATAGTCCCTGGCCTTCCAATGCCAGAAAGCAAGCAAAAACCAGAACCAAAACCAAACAAGTTGACAAACTAAGAACTACTGTAATTGCAAGTGGACCTCGGCACTCAACAAGCAAGGGGCTAAGGTAGAGAATAACTGACAGGGACCTATGGAGGAAAGGGTAATCAGAGGAAACCTCCTGGAGGTTGTGAGATCCATCCTGAGACCTAAAGGAAGTGGAGAAGCTAGCTAAGCAAAGGAGAGCAAACACAGCAGGTGCAAAGGTCCTGGGGCAGGGAAGGGTTGGAGATATTCAAAGAGTGGAAAGAACACAATAGGAGTGGTACAGGACGAGCTTGGTGGGAAGGGCAGAGGATTTCAAGGTGTCCAACAGGGAGGTGACATGATCTGCTTCATATTTTTGAGAAGGCCATTTTTGCTACTACGTGGAAACTAGATCATGAAGCTTCTGGCAAATTCTTGACTTATTGACAATTTCCTGTCTCAAAAGAACTATTCCCAGGAATGTCCACCCTATGGAGGGACTGTTAGCCCAACAGACATGATAGAAATCTAGAAGTAGCCAACTATGTGATTTTAGGATTCACAATATCTGAGAAGGATAACACAGAGTTAGGCATATTTTCTGATCATCAGCGTGGGAGAGCTCAAAAGCGAGCATGGAGAAGTCTCGTGATTCTAAGATGTGCATCTCAAAAGGAGAGATCACTTCAGAGTAGTTCCGACTGTGTCATTACAAGTGACTTTCCAAAGAGAGGGAAATGGACATCATTCCAGGGGGAAGCTGAGGTACTTTAAGAGCAGGTACGTAAAAAGAAAAGAAAGTTACCTACTCCTGGGCAAATACAAGATAGGGACCTCTGAGAGTAATCTCAAGAATGCAGAGCACAATCAAAAGGGAGAGGGAAAAAGATGAGGGCAGGACGCTGGGGTGGGACACAGCAGACCACGGAGCCGTGTTCCCGGGAGCCACGCCACGAGCCACAGGGATTCCTCCTGTCCCATACTGTTTCTGCACTTTCGTATGGAGGGATACCATCCGGCAGAGATGGAGGAAACCTACCCGATGGGGAGGACAGCCAGGACTCTGAGCACAGGAGTCCTGTTTGCTTGGCTGTCCTCAGGACCCCTGCGAGGCTGGCCCAGGTGGTGGCCCAGGTGGGCGCTAGTTAATATTCGTTAAATGAATGATGCCCCGGGTGTTGTAGCCTTCTGTGATAAAGATATGCAAACTCTCGGGGCTCCGGAGGGGGGATTCGGGGGCCACAGACTTTCCATGAACAGGACTGTGCCCTGTTCTCTGGCTTCCCATCCTTGATTTCAGCTGCCTAATTGGGAGCCTTGGTGGGTACCGACCTCACCTGCCTGGGCAGACACACGAGGGGCCGAGACGGTCTCCTCCCTCGTAGCCGGGGTGTGGATCGGAGACTTGGCTGTGGCAGACCGGATGCCCTCGGGTGGCACTTGTGGAAGTGGGGATCGTTGGGAGATTTTGCCAGCACCATAGGCCCTGCACAGTACCCGGCGTGTGCGGCGTGGCCTGCCCCTTGCACCCGGCATCCCGGCCCTGGCCCCTCCTGGCTCTGGCTTGTCTTTCTTTCGTTAAAACTTTTCATTTCGAAGTAAGCCCAGATCCCACAGTGAGTCTTGGTGATCGTAGACCCTTCCCCAGCTGTGGTGACAGCTCTCTCTCGACCATGGCTCGATCCCGGGACCCTGACAATGACCTGGCCCAGGGCGTGCGGCATCCTGGCTGTTCTAAAGTACCGGTTGCTGCTCTATACAATACCCTTCCAAAATCGTCTTTCTGCCTGAATTAGCCAGTTAGTTTTGCCACTTGGAACTCAGAAGCTGGACGTCCGTGCTACCTTTGAGAGGTTACTAGGACGTCTGCAGACAGCACTGCCCTGGAGGAATGCAAAGAAGGATCCTATGTCTGATCCCCCACTCCCAGCCCCAGCCCCCCCCCCCCCCCCCCCCCCCCC
>CM052798.1:5086391-5100416 GCA_028533885.1 Nasua narica
GAAGCCAGAGGGCAGGAGCAGTGGGGGGAGGAGACAGCGTAGGACCCCTTCAGAGGTAGACCTGGCGGGTCTGGGATTTGGTTAGGAAGAGGGGAAGAAAGAGGACAAAGAGGGGGAAGGTTCAGGAAGGGGAGGGGAGGGAGGAGAAGAGGGGGAGAAGGAGGGTGAGGAAGGAGAAGCTAATCGGAAGATGACAAGGCTTTGAGTCACTGTGCCAGCGAGCGTCGGCCCCCAGCGCAGGGTAAGTGGGCTGCGGGCGGCAGGAAATGAGAGCAGCCCCCTCAGAGACTGGGCGCCGGTTCCGGCAGCACCGCTCTGGTTGAAGGCATCATGGTGTGGTTTGGGGCTTGCTCACGAAGGGCTGTTCTTTCCCTCCCACTCGGGGGCACAGCTGTACTTTGACTCCCCAGGCTTGACGTGCGAGTCCCCCAAGCCCAGGGCTTGGCAGGACAGCTGCGGCTTACCAGGGCTGGTAATAACCCCCTTCCCCATCAAGTGTATCTTACCCGATATTTTGGAAGAACTTCTATGCCAGACGCTCTTCTAAGTGCTACGTACCTTTTATCTTACATTTAAGGTTCTTTGGCCCGGGGGGTAGGCACTAGGACAGGACGCTTGGGACAGGAGTCGGCAGGTGGAGAGCAAACCGTCATCTTTATTCCTGAACAAAGAGGATGTCCCAGAACATGACGTGGCCTTGCTGGTTTCTTAGCCAAGTGGACCTGGCAATTCGTCCCTAAGTCGGAAAGTTGCAGGCACCAAGGAGCGAGGCATGGCTGGTGTGGGAAGGGGCTCAGTCCCTTCTCACAAACACGCTGGTAGGGGACGCGGACCCTCTCTTGGGGAGGGGGTGAGGGGCACAGAGAAATGTCTCCCCAAGGAGGGACAAAGAAAGGAGTGATGTTTTCACAGAGAAGTTAGGAATGGTGCTTTGCTGACGGGGTGCAGACAGCATTGTTGGAAGGAAGGTGTCCCAGGATCGGAAGCTACAAAGGCAACAGGTGTGAGGTCTGTGGCTTGAACAAAACCTTGAGAGTGGTGAGGGCAGAAAGTTCGGCACAGAGGGGCGCCTGGGTGGCTCAATCAGTTAAGTGTCTGCCTTCAGCTCAGGTCATGATCTCCGGGTCCTGGGATCGAGCCCCGCTTGGGCTCCCTGCTCAGTAGCGAGTCTGTTTCTCCCTCCTCCTCCTCCTCGTCCTCACTCATGATCTCTCTCTCTCTCAAATAAATAAATAAAAATCTTATTTTAAAAAAAGTTTGGGACAGAAATATGAGTTATTAAGAAGGTACAATGGACAAGACTTGGCTTGACTCTGGATATGGGGGTGATGGTGGCCCCCAGGGTCATGGGGCTGTTCGCTGCGACCAGGTTACAGAGGAGAAGCAGACTGGGGAGAGAGATAAGCAGGTGGGTTTTGAGTAGTTAGAGCTGCTCAGCCCTGTGGGCCGCCAGGGGCGAGACTTGGCAGGAAACATATACTTGAACCATCAGGATGTTCACTCAGCGAATACTTATCAAACACCTAATATGTGCTAAGAGCTTTCCTAGGTGCTAGAAATGACATAGGAGAAAGATAACTGACCAGATTCCTGCCTGCATGGAGTTTAGACTCTAGTTGCAGGGACAGGCATACAGCAAAAATATGTATAAGTAAGTATACATATATATATATACTTATATATAAATATATATACATATATTTACATATATATATGTAAACTTCTTGTTAAATGCCAAATTAGTTTAGGAGTTATAAGGAAGCACCAGGGGGCGCAGGGAAGCAGGAGGCAACCTTACCAAGAGGAGGGGACCCAGACAGCATATGCAAAGGCCCTGCGGTAGAGATTGGTTTTCCCAAAGAGCCCAAATAAGGCCAGAGAGGTGGACAGTTGTGATCACAGAATAGAGACTCAGAGAACGAAGGTGAAGAGTCAGGGAGGGTGGCTTACGTTTTGATTTTATTCTAGGTCCCATGGGAAGTCATCAACGAGTTTTTCGAAAGGAGGGAGGGATGGTTTCGATAACCGCTCAAGTAGGAAATTATCGCACCAGAGTGATGGCCGGAGGGGGGGGGGTAGAGAGCAGGAGGGATTTGAGAAGCCGTGGAGAGACAAGCAATAAGCCTTGGTGGTTAATCGGGGTTGAGGAGAGGAGGGAAAAGGAAGAAAGCAGCAGGACTCCCATCAGAACAGCTGGCGAAGGGGGTACTGCTCAGGGTCCAGGCGGAAGTAGGTAGAGTGTGAGGTGGTGTGACCTCCAAGGGAGGGGCCAAAGAGCTGACTGAAGATGTGGGTCTGGCATGGGGACCAGGTGTCAGGGCCAAATGTGTAAATCTGGGAAAGATTAGGTGACCAAAGATGTTTAAAGTCTCGGGCATGAGTGAGACAGGAGAATCTCCAGAGTGATTGGGGAAGAAGGGCCAGGACTCCACCCTGGAGACCCCAGTCTTGGCGAATAGATGGAGGGGGGTCTACGGTAAAGGGACTGAGTGGTAGTTGCAACAGGGAGTTGGGTGGGGGCGCGGGTGGTAAGATTATTTTAGTCTGAGGAATTGGGGGCTGGTCCCAGAGGAAAGGGTAGAAAGCCTCCAAATATTTGAGGACTGACCACGTGTTAGAGGGTAGACTCATTTTGTCTACACTTGCAATATGGTCCTTGGCTTCCCCTAAGGGAACATTGTCCAAATCCAGGAAATGCCAAAAGGATCTAGAGGGATCCATTCAAAGATCCACCTTTAGATGGACACTTGGAGGAGATGATCTTCCAACTCTGAATTCTGTCACTCTAGTTTATATCTGAAACAAGGGGGACAAAAGACTTTGCTTTATTGCAACGTTAGCCTTTTAACAAAAACACCAATAACTAGATCAGCCATCGAACATATATCTATTGAGTTTTTGCAGCGTGATGGGCACTGGGAGTGGGTGGCCCTCATGGAGTCTGGGGACAGACCCCTTCGGTTTCTTGTGGATGTGTCTGTTTCCCTCTGGCCAAGCAGGTGCATGTCAGCACTCAGTTCCACGTCTTCCCATTGGTCACTGAAATGCAGCAGCACATCCTTGTCCGAAAGAGAAAAGAATCAGTTTAGCAACGCATGAGTTCAAGAGGTGAAACAGATGGTCTCCAGCATCTAGAAAATTATTAGAAAGTGGCCTTCATCAAGTAAAGGTTCCCTTTCATCAGAATTAAAAAAAAAAAAAATCCCATATTTTTACTGCTGATATCACCCACAGTGGTGAAAGTGGTTAGATGGGGTGTTTCAGGGTAGAGGAATTTAGGGTACAGAGCTTCCTTCATCCACCCCCAGCCGGCTCCTAGAAGCCACGTGTCTATGCCCAAGGAAGCAGCAGAAACAAAGGCAAAAGTATATGATGCAATTAATAGTTGCGCTGTTTGCGCTTTTCTTGAATGGCCTCACTACCGTTCCTTTCAGCATGTCTTGCCCCTCTTGAAAAGTGCCACATGTTCATGATTAGCCTTTGTTCATTCCTTCATCAAATATTTATAGAGGGCGCTGGGTAGACGGGGAGGAGGAGGGGGTCCGGAGGAAGGGAGGGAAGTGGTGGAGAGTGTCAGTACAAAGAAATTCAGGCAGCTAGATTGATGAGGAGGGGAGGCTAGGGGAAGGGGAAATTCTTAGAACAGAAGGAAAAAGAGGGGGTGTAAAGAAGGGAGGGGGATGGGCAGGCGCAAGGGGAAAGGGGATGGGGGTGGGGACAGCCAGGGGGACAGATTTTCAAAAGAACAACAGCTAAGGGGCATTTGATATAAAACTGTGCCAACTGTTTTGTTGTTAAAAATTCAAATGCCAGACTGTCAGGGGTCAAATTCCAAAGGAGAGAGAGTCTGATTGGCTGGGGGTTTGCCCCATCCTTTGGGAAGGTGGGCATGTTGGTTGACACCATATTTTGGGAGACAGGTGATTCCTCCAAGGAAAATCAGTTGCAGGCTGGGGAGGGGGGTTGGTGGAACATGGTGAACTGGCCAGGAAGACAGGAGCTGCTGTGATCAAGGATAATGTCTGCCTTTACTGGGGAGGACGCTGAGCCTTGCAGAGTTGGTGGAGAATGTCTCCAGCAGAGAGAACAGCACATCCAAAGCCATGAAGTGGAAAAAGGCCAGAACTGAGGAAAGGGCAGCTTGGGGCCCCCTGTGGTCACAGGAGTTGCCAGGGGGAGGTCACTAAGTGGTGGCTGGGTTTTCTCTAAGTGCGTTGAGATGCCATAAAAAGATCCTAAAAGAGGAAAAGTAAGGTGATCTGGTACTATTTTTAAATAGAGAGAGAGACAGCAAGAGAGGGGACATAAGCAGGGAGAGTGGGAGAGGGAGAGGCAGGCTTCCCAATGACCAGGGAGCCCGATGAGAGGCTCCATCCCAGGGTCCTGGGATCATGACCTGAGCTTGAGTTGAAGGAGGCAGATGCTTAACCAACTGAGCCAACCAGGCACCCCTGGAGTTCATTTTAAAACAGCACCTGGCTGGAGGGTAGAGAGTATGTGAGGGAGTGTGCTCAACTGAGCAAGCACTCCTTGTGGGCCCTTGGTCAGCACCGGGTTGTGGCTGAGAATGGAGCATGGACTGCAGAGAGGAGGAAAAGCTTTTCTGACCCTCTTAGGTTCATGACTGGAGTGTCCAAATTAAACTGACAAAGGACAGATTAAGAGGAGGAAAAAGTACACAAATTTTATTTTTAATTTTACATATATGGGACTTTCATAGGAAATTCAAAACCCAAAGAAGTGGTTAGATTTGGGGGCTTATGTACCATTTTAACAAAAAGCATTATATTGTGGAAAAGAGCCAAGACAAAGAAGAGGGGGCTTCTAGGGGGCAGCAAATTTTGGGAAAGTAAATATATGGGGGAACCACTGGCAGACAGGGTTGTTTTGTAAGATTAGCTTATGCAGAGTTGCCTCAGTCCCATCTCCATCTCTGATGATAGGGTTGCTCTTCCCATCCTGGTACAAGAGAAGCCTAGGACACCTTCCCTAGGGGAGCATCTGCCCCGCCTTCAGGCAGATAGCTGGAGAGCAGACAGCCCTTCTTGTGGTCACTTTTTCTCAACTGCCTTCAGTCCAAAATTATCCTTCTGCCAAAGCAGGATATTTTAGGATGGCACATTCTGATCCCCTTCAAAAGCATGGGACCGAGATCAGGCAAGAGGTAAGGATGGGGGGAGTCAGTTCTTACAGGAAAGACAAAAGGAATGTCACAGAGGCAGGAGACGCAGGGCATGAGTCAGCGTCAAGAAGAACAAGCAGAGACCATGGAGCCAAGTCCAAGACCAAGGGTGTCCTTGAAAGTAGGGAGGAGCCCACAGGTACCAGGCACCTAAGTAGGCAGGACACGACGAGGAAAGAGCAGGAGACACTGAGAGTCTAGATAAACAATTGGGTCCAAAGTCCTTAGTGGCTGGGACAGGACAAAAGGAACCATGGGTCCACAGGAATAGCCCCAGGAGGTAAGCTGTCTGCTCTCCGGGTCCCTGACCTGACTTCTTGGTCAGGGAGACAAGGAGATGCAAAGACCCATGTGTTTTGGAAGGTCTTGACTGAGGCAAGTACAGTCTACCTGAGTCTCCTTTAGTGAAGAGCAGGGTGATTCAGGGAAAGGGGCTTGGGGGTTAGATAATGAGGTTCACAACTAGGAACTTTTCCTGTTGGTCCTGCTGATGTACCTGCACAAATGTATAAAGATTTGTTCATTGCAATATTATGTGTAACAGCCAGCAAATGGACTAATAAACAAATAAGGAAACAGCCTAAATGTACATGAGTAGGGAATTGGTTAAACAACCACGGGCATCCATAGTGGAATATGTTGCAGCCATTAAAAAGGATAAGGTAGACCAATGTGTGCTGACATAAAGTCACGTCCAAGATGCTTTATTTGAGAAAATCCAATTACAGAACAGGAGTACGGTGTGATCTCTTTGTGTGGAAAAACAGGGCATACAAATAGGTGCTAATACACACATTAAGAATTTCTGGAAGGAAAGACAAAAGGTTAACAGTGTTTTTGTCTGAAAAGAAGGGCTGGAGGTGGGAAGGTGCATTTCTAATTTCTTCCTATTTAATTTCTCTTTCTATGAGCATATCTCACATCTATAATGAAAATATTAATTAATAAAAACTGTTTTAAAACCAGAATAAAGCTTTGTAACTCCTTAGATATAGAAGGGATCTTCCACGATAGATGGAGGACATTTGCCAAACACCTACGGGAAATATCACACTTAAATATTAAATGAGGGGGCACCTGGGTGGCTCAGTCAGTTAAGAGTCTGCCTTTGGCTCAGATCATGATCTCTGGGTCCTGGGATGGAGCCCTATGTTGGGCTTCCTGCCCAGTGGGGAATCTGCTTCTCTCTCTCTTCCTCTGCCCCTCCTACCACTCATTCTCTCTCTCTCTCAAATAAATAAATAAAATCTTTAAAAAAAATTAAATGAGAAACTTTCCTTTAATATCAGGTGTGAGAGAGCAGTGCCCACTGTCTGCACTTCCACTCAACAATATGAAGGTTTCATGTCCTAACCTGTGCATTAAGAACAGAAAAATCAATAAAAGGTGTAAGGTAGAAAAGAAAAAAACAAAACTGCCATAGGTCACAGATAATGTGATCATCTGTACAAAATTCAAGAGAATGTTTGAACTAATACATTTTTGGAACTGAGAGTTTATCATGGCTGTTGAATTTCAGGTTAATACTTAAAACTCAAGTGTATTCTTATATATGGGCAACAGTACAATTTTTAAACTACCACTTATAAGAGGAAGAAAAATTGTATAACCAAGGAATAAATATAACAAAATATGTGTACAATTTCTGTAGAGAAAATTGTAGAATAACAATTATAAAACTTATAACATATATTATACAATGTATAAAATTGTTTAGAATATACATATTGAAACATTAAAAAGAAGTAGAGAGAGCTATATACCATCTTCATGGATAGGGACATTCAATATCTCACAAAGATGTCAGCACACTCCATATTAATATATCAGTTCAATACAATACCAATCAAAGCTCCAAAAGGAAATTTGAGGAGTTGACAAGCTTACCTTGGAATTTAGATGGAAAAGCAAACAAGTTAAGACAAATAGTTAAGGCTGTTTTGAAGAAAGAGGGCAAAGTGAGAGGTTGTGGGCCTTGCCTTTCTAAATATTAGGACTTATTATAAGCTTACAGGAATTGAGACATGCGGTATTGGCATTGAGGTGGACAAACAGACTAAAGGAACTGAACCCAAAATTCAACCCACAGATGTATGGGTATTATTTATGTGGTAGAGGTGGCACTGTCGTGACAGGGTTTGAGACATGCTCCCCCCAAATATGGAAATTTGGCATATTGAACAATCTAAGTGGGAGGAATTTGAGCAGTGGCAGCTAAGGGAAAGACTCTTTGACCTTCCCCAGCAGTAGAACATAGACCCTCACGGGACAGGGGCCCTTTCTGTACTCAGAGGAAAGAAGCATCCTTATCTCCAAAGACGGGGGATGCCAAGAGAAATCTGAATCAATAGACCTTGCTAAGTTTCCCCCAGTTTACTCCTCTTTACACTGTTGTCCTAGCACATTTTCCCATGACTTTCCACTCTTCATCAAAACCAGTATAAAATATTCTTCAGGTCTTCATTTCCTCATGAAGACTCCTGGGTCATGTACAACTTATATTAAGTAAATTTGTATGCTTTTTGTTAATCTGTCTTTGCCACAGAGCCCCCCACCAAGAACCTAGAAGGGTGGAAGGAAAAAGATATTTTTCCTCCCCTACAACAGGTTAGTGATACAAGACTGGAGCAATCAATAATTGGTGCCGAAGATCAGATCTAGAAAAAAAATTAATTAATTCACTTCATACCAAGCACAAAAGTACATTCCAGGTGAATTAAATGTGAAAAGCAAAATATGAAAAAAAAAATGGGAGGGAAAGTTAGGAGAATACTAACAAAGATTTCTTAACCAAGACTCAGAAAGTACAAACCACAAATAACGAGACAGACAATTCATTAAAATTAGAAACTCCTGTGCACCAAACATCAGCAACAGCAGAAACAAAAGGACAATACAAGCCACAGACTGGGAAAAGATAGGTGCCTAAATGATTCACATTTAGGATTTACGAAGAAGTCCTACAAGTAATTAAATAAAAGGGAACCCAAGAAGGAAATGGGTGAAGGCTATGAGCCGAAAATTCACTACAATTTTTTTCCTATACTTTTCAGTATGCATGAAATATTTCATGATTTACAAAACCAAAGCTCTAGTGTCAGGTCTCCTAGTCTGGCTGTGTCACTTTGAATAAGTCACCTCCCCTCTCTGTGCTTCCTTTCTCCTTTGTAAAATTGAGGGTTGCCTTGGAGGACCTGCCATGTCCATTCCAGCATTAAAATTCTGTAGCGCATCGATCCATAAATGGATAAAGTGGTACATCCCCACCATGGACTATTATTTGGCAATAAAAGGAACACAGCACTGGTACCTGCTCCATTTGGGATGTACCCTGAAAACAGTATGCAAATGAAAGAAGCCAGACACAAAGGACCACATATTGTAGGATTCCATCTACATGAAATGTGCAACATAAGCAAATTCATGGAGACAGAAGGCAGATTCGTGGTTGTCAGGGGCTGGAGGGAAGGGAGGACAGGAGGGCATGATGGCTGATTGGTGGGTTTCTCTTTAGGGTGATGAAAATGTTCTAAAATCGATCATGGTGAGGATTGCACGAGTCTGTGAATACACAAAAAGCCACAGCATTGTGCCCTTGAAGTGGGCGAACCATATGGCATGTGAGTTCTATCTCAGTGAAGCTGGGGAAAATGAAAGTTGCCATTTTCCAAAAAGAAAAATTCTCAGTGACCCTATATTCATCCTGTGACTGTTCTATCCATAGCTGCAGTAAGCCACTCACCGGGGTCCTCGCTGACATGGATTCCCAAGCTTAGTTAGCTCTTTAGAAAAGTTGAGACACATCATATACATTGGGATATTGGAGCGAGAAAAAGGACCGCAATGTCGCAGGCAGTCTGATAATGGGAGTCAGGAAGGGGAAGGTCCTATTAGTCCAAGTGCGTGAAAGCACTCCTCTACCACCAAAGCTAGAGGAAATAATATCCTGACTCTGGTGGCTGTCATTGCCACCAAAAAAATACAAAATAAAATAAATAAAATAAAATAAAAATATGGGTAACAAGTGGGATGCTAAGACGTTTCAAGATCGAGCTGTAGTCCTAGAATGAAAATACAGTAGCTTTGGTTGTTTCCAGCTGTAAAAGTGATTTGGTGCCGGATATCAATTTTATGGCCTTTCCCTGGGTGTAATAACTGGAGAGTGCCCGAGGAAAATCTCTTTCCGAAATCTAGCCACTCTCCACGTAGGTCCTCCTGCCTCTACGAGTGAGAGCTGATGGGAAGCTAGCAAATAATCACATTATTTCTGCAGTAAAGCCCGATACATCCCTAATAAAAGTTAATGATTATGTGCAGACTTTCAGACATTCAGAGTCTAGACTGAAGACACTAAAAGGAATCTTTGTACGTTCACTCTTCAGCGTTCCACACGAGTAGGACTTTAGAGAGACTTCAGCATCAGCCTCAAGCAGGCCGTGCATTTGTTGCCTTCTGTCTTAGGCACGGAGGCCCCGTGAGGACCCTGGGAAGAGGTCAAGGCTGGACTTGATGCTCCATAGCATTAAAAAGCTACAGCTTTCAGGGGCGCCTGGGTGGCTCAATTGGTTGGGCAGCTGCCTTCGGCTCAGGTTATGATCCCAGGGTCCTAGGATCGAGTCCTGCATCAGGCTCCTTGCTCATCGGGGAGCCTGCTTCTCTCTCTGCCTCTGCCTGCCTCTCTGCCTGCTTGTGATCTCTCTCTCTGTGTCAAATAAATAAATAAAATCTTAAAGAAAAAAAAAAAAGCTACAGCATTCAAACATGAATGCTAAAGTCAGAACACTTTAAAGACGATAAAATAACATCTCTTCTTTGTAGCGTCGGAAGCTTCAACTCTTTCCCCCAACTCCCTAAATACGGCCTCTTGGAAGCTTCAACTCTTTCCCTGGACTCCCTAAATATGGCCTCTTCTCTTCCTCCCCGGTGGGAAGAGAGGAAGTGGGGCCAGAGGGGTCAGCAGTGAGTAGTGATATTCTGGCGTAGTTATCGGATTTCAGAATTGGGAAAGAGCCTTAGGAGCCCTCTCAGGCCAACTTTTGATTTCACAGGAAAGGAAACGAAGGTTCAGGAAGGTCAAGTGACTTGCCTAAGGTCACTGGCATCAAGCCCCTGAGGAGCTGACACATCAAGGTGGCTGGATCACCTTTTGCATTTCAGAAGATGAACTCTCCCAGTTAGAAGATGGCTCTGATACTTCATTTATTCAGCCAGCAAGCATTTACTGAGCACCTGCTGTGTGCGGGGCGTGGGCCCTGGAGCTGCCCTCTTGCAGAAAAGTAGGGAGATGGGCGGTAAGCGGGCGAGGCCGCAGGACGGCTGCTAGCTGCCATGACGGGGACTGCGGGGGCTCGGGAAGGCCCCTCTGAGGAGAGGACATCTGAGCGCAGACCTAGAAGACACCGGTGCAGCCATGAGACCCAGAAAGCCTAGAAGGAGCGGGGAGGCAGTGGGACTAGACACCGGACAGGAGGCCACTGGGGGTTCTAAGGGAGGAAGTGACAGGGGAGCAGAAAGGGTGGTGGAGGGGAGAGGGCCGGAGGGGAGGTGACTGCACAGGTATCCAGGTGAGTCAACCTCAGCCGTGGTGGAGGGGGAGAGCAGGGCATGGATTCATGGAAACTGGCTGCAGCCTCCTAGTCCAGGTGGTTTCCAGGCTCTGTGGACACCTTGTGCTCAAACTCGGGGTCTCCTTGAGGGCACTGGTGCTCCAGCGTGAGCCCCTAAGAGGAGCAGAGTGGTCAGGAGCCCAGAACTTGACCTACACATCCCGTCTGCAGGTTGGATCCCGCCCAGGCACTGCCAGTGCCTCAGTTTCCCCGAAGGGATGAATGGGAAGAACATTCCTCATCTTATAGGGTGGTTCTGAGAACCAGGCACTGAGACAAACACGGCACCTGAACACCAAGTATTACGTCGCGTAAGCTACTATGACCTTTCGGAACAATATCATTTTTTTCAATTGCGGGAAGAAATAACTCAAAAAAATTTAAACTGTGGTAAATTAGACACAAAAAAAAGTTTATCGGTTCTAAGCGTGCCGCGGCATGTCGTCAAGTACACTCATGCTGTGGTGCGCCCATCACCACCGTCCGTCCCCAGAGCTACTGGGATCTGGCAACACTGAAAGTCTGTCCCCATGAAACACTGACTCCCTGTCCTCCCTCCCCACTCTCCTCCGCCAGTCATGCAATAGATGTCCTTCTGTGACTGACTCACCTCACCGAGCAGAAGGCCCTCGAGGTTCATCCTTGTTGTAGCGTGTATCAGAATTACTTCCCTTTGTGAGGCAGAATGATAGTCCATGGTCTTAGCTCAGCCTGCCTTCATGAGACACCAGAGACGGGGAGACAAACAACAGGAATTCATTTTCTCACAGTTCCGGAAGTTAAAAGTCCAAAATCAAGATGGCAGCATGGTTGCTTTCAAGTGAGAATGCCCTTCAGGTTTCTAGAGGCCACCTCAGTGGTGGGGACAGAGAGAGGGAGAGCATGCAGTCTGGAGTCTGGTCTTACCAGGGCGCTGATCCCATCATGGGCCCCCCCCTCACCACCTCATCTAAACCTAATCACCTCCCAAAGACTCCACCTCCAAACACCATCCCATTTGGGATTAGGGCTTCAACACAGGACTTTTGAGGGGACACAACTGAATCCTTAGCATCCGTTGAATGGATCCATCACATTTTCTGGGCTCATTCACATGCAGATGGACACGAGTTGTTTCCACTACTGTGAACAGCACTGCAACGAACTTGGGTGTACAAAGATCTCTTCGTATCCTGACTTCAGTTCGATTCAACTCCTTTTCATGCAGAGGGGAAATCCATGGATCCTATGGTAATTCTATTTTCAATTTTTTTGAAGAACCTCCATACTGTTTTCCACAGCGTCTTCGCTGTTTTCCATCCCCACCAGCCGTGCACAAGGGTACTAGTTTCTCCATATTTTTTCATTATTTTTATAATAGCCATCCTAAAGTAGGGAAGCAGCATAAAGTATAAGTCGAGTATGAAGTAATATCTCACTATGGTTTTGATTTGCATTTCCCCAGTGATTTGTGAACTTGAGCATCTTTTCATGTGCTTCTTGGCCACTTGATTATCTTCTTGGCAGAAATGCCTCCTCAAGTCCTTGACCTGTTGCCGAGTTGGGTAGTTTGGTTTTTTTAATTCTTGAGTCTTACGAGTTCTGTATATATTCTGGATATTAGTCCTTTATCAAATGTACGATTGGCAGATCTCGTCTCCCACTGGGTTGATAGTGCCCTTTGACGCACCAAAGTTCTTCATTTTGGTGAAGTCCAATTGTTTTCTATTTTTCTTTTGTTACCTAGGCTTTTAGTGTCATATCCAAGAAATTGTTGCAAAACCCAGAGTCATGAAGCTTTCTTCCTGTTCTTCTTCTAAGAGATTAATAGTTTTAGCTTTTGTGTTTCGGTCTTTGATCCATTTTGAGTTAACTTTTCATAGCATGTTAGGGAAGAGTTCAGCTTCGTTCTTTTGCATGTGGATGTCCAGTTTTTCCAGCATGGTTTTTTGTTTGTTTGTTTGTTTTATTTTTTGAGAGACAGAGAGAAAGCACAAGCAGTGGAGGAGCAGAGGGAAGAGGGAGAGAGAGAATCCTAAGGAGGCTCCACACTGAGTGTGGAGTCCAATGCAGAGCTCGATCTCACTACCCTGAGATCATGACCTGAGCCAAAATCAAGAGTCAGACGCTTAACCAACTGGGCCACCCAGATGTCCCTCCAATACCCTTTGTTGAAAAGACTGTCCTTTCCCCCATGGAATGGTCTCGGCACCTTTGTTGAAAATCATATGACCAGTTATGTGAGGATTTCATTCTGGGGTATCTATTTTATTCTTCTGGTCTAGATTATTCCTCTGGTCTAGAAGTCTTGTCTCTGTGTTGGCACCACACTGTTTTGATTATTGTAGCTTTTCAGGAAATTTTGAAATCAGGAAGTACAAGACTTCCTGTCTGTTCTTTTCCAGCCTCCTTCCAGCTGCTTGGAGTCCCTTGCAATTCCATATGAATTTTAGGATGGATTTTCTATTCCTGCATAAAAGATTATTAAGATTTTGATAGAGATTGTGTCGAACCTGTAGACATTAAAATTACTTTTTAAGGAGTTTGCAAATTATCATATTGAAATGATATTTTGTTATGTTTTAACTTGCATTTCTTTTATTGCTAATAAGGTTGATTAACTGTATCTCTCCTTTTTTTTTTTTTTAAGGTGGGAAGAGGGATGGAGGGAGTGGGAGAGAGAGAATCTTAAGCAGCCTCCACGCGCAGCACGGGCTCAATCTCACAACCGTGAGATCGCGACTTGAGCCGAAACCAAGAGCCAGATGCTCAACTGACTGAGCTACCCAGGCACTCCTATATCTCTCCTTTTTGAATAATCCACTAACTCCTTTGCCCACCTGTTCTCTTAGAGTTTTAGGATCACATATATAAAGGATGTAAGAGTATCAACACTTCGGGGCACCTGGGTGGCTCAATTGTTAAGCATCTGCCTTTGGCTCAGGTCATGATCCCAGGGTCCTGGGATTGAGCCCCGCGTCGGGCTCCCCGCTCCATGGGAAAACTTGTTTCTCCCTCTCCCACCCCCGCCCCCGCTTGTGTTCCTGCTCTCACTGTGTCTCTCTCTGTCAAATAAATAAGTAAAATCTTTAAATAAAAAAGAGTATCAACACTCCTTTTGCTTCTTACTAGTCTTTAGACAAGCTGCTGTGTCAGAGGTTGGCCGCGCATGACGGGGCAAGGAAAACCCCACAGTCCCTGCCTTCTTCGGGCAGGACGAGAGGCCTTAGGGGCAGAATCGCCCGAATATGTGATTAT